>JBCJKH010054553.1:5176-27880 GCA_039877255.1 Loriculus beryllinus
CCTTAGTTACTGGACTGTTCTTATCTCAACCTGTGGGAGTTACATTCTTTTGATTCTCCTCCCCATCCCTCCAGGAGAAGGGGAGGAATGGGGGGGGAGTGACTGAGTGGCCGCATGGTTCTGGGTTGCCATTTGGGTTTAAATCATAACAACATCCTTCTTAACTTAGCTAATAGCTGTATTTTATCCAATTTCTGTCAGATGAGAGATTACAAAATGAAGCCCTGTTGCCTCTAGCTATAAAGAGATTTCAGATGAAAGCCTTAATCTTTGCTATGACAAGGGTTTCAGGTGAGATTCTGTTGTCTTCTGTGGTGAAGGTGGGTCAAGAGGAGCTTTGTTAGTAGGGAGCTTCTGGTACTGAATGCAGACAGAGTTTGGAAAAGGAGCATGCACATGTAAGTGGGTTAAAAAGAAAATACAGAGTAGTATAGGCTGCTCAGAACCTGGTAAGGAGACGTTTTAGTCTTAGTATATGGGTTTCTGTAGTTTATATATCACAGCACATAGTGAAAGCCCTCCAGGTAATCTGGAAAAGCATGAGTTGCATAAATCTTGAGAAAGCATGAGCAAGTTATCAGAAATTGGATATTCTTAAGAAACCTTTTTTTAATAAATATCCAGTCTGCATTGTAGTCAGTATGGACTGACTGAAAAGGCCATCATTTAGAGCTAAAATAAAAAAAAAATCTCAATTTTATCTAAACCCAAGATGGTTTTAAAAATAAGCTGTTTTCTTCTTTTTCTTTTTCTGCAAATTTTATTTTGGTCGGAAAAGATACAAAATAAGCTAGAAGGCCTGCTTGTCCATTTGAATAGAAAGCATGGAGAAATAAGTCTAACTGGGGAAAAAATAAGGGACAGGAGTAGTTCAAAGAAACCATCTTATACAAAGTGCTAAATCATTCTCTACTATTTCATGGGATTGAATTTTGAGTGGCTGTTGCCTAATGTTAGTTAGCTAGAAAATGCTACGAAATTAAAGTTAACAACAATACTTCTGTAAGTGATGCTCCTCTTACATGCTTTTGCTTAGTCCAGACCTAAAATCTTTCAGATTAAGTTCATCATACCAGCAATGGATGTTTAAATACAAATTGTTGTTTTGTAATTACGTTTTGCTCTTTAGGGTAATAAATGGTCATGTTTATCTAATATGAGTTCATTTCTTAATTTGCCTTTTCATTCTTTTCACTTGTAGCACTTTTACTTGCTCTTGAAATTTCTGTTGTTAATTATTCTGAAACATAGCTACCTGTACCAGTTTAAAACAGAAATGTTTCTAATGCCTTGAATCATGTATTCTGTTATTGGCTGTGTTACAAAATCATGGGGATTAAAAAGAAAAAAAAAAAAAAAGAAGAGAAAAACCAGTTTATATAAACAGCTTGATATTTTTAGAGCAAAGGGTCAAGCAGATCAGCTTTTAATTAGAAACAGATTAAACTTTGATCACTCCTGCAGAGCTCTCCAGCATTGACTGAAGGTAATCCTTACAAGCTGTGGAGTGAGTGCAGTTTGCTAGTGACTTTATGTCTAAAATTGAAGGTCAGAGAGTCAGCACACTAAAGCTGGGAAGACTTAGATCCTACTGGAGCAGGGACACAAATAATGTGCTGCTGGAGAACAGAAAAGAGCAGTCCAAACTACAAACCAAATGCTAAATTGCTCCTAAGACCTCAAGATCAGATCATTGACTTATGGTAATGTATGACTACGTCTAACTGACATAAAACCAGGTAGTATTGTAGCTCATATCTGAGGAATGGAAATAATAATCTTTATTTCTGTAGGTTTTGGTCATGTAAGATAATGGTAGCTTCAAAATAGAATGACAAGGATCAGGAGATTTGAGTAACTGTGCATATATATTTATCATCTGTCTTAATCTTGATGTTTATGGTGTTTCTACAATGATTAACTGCTTTAAATTGTTCCATCCACTTTGTTGGATGTAGCAAAGCTAGATCACTACTCTAATGTTAACAGTGAAAATAAAATAAAATAACAAAACTTTTGAAGAAAGCTGGGTATGAAAACACAGTTCTTTGTGCTTTTAATTCATTATGTTTTGTCTGTTTCTGAAAGGTCTCTCTAAATGTCTGAATGGTCCCTGTGCTCATTAGAGCGTACATTACTTAATAGTGCATACTGTGAAATCTCACTTAAGTTTTCTTCAAAGCAGTGCTGCCCAGTGCACGAGTCTGCTCACCCAAATTCTGTGCCCAGCTCTGGGGCAACCATTTTTCTTATTTCAGTTAAACTTTTCTTGGATACTTTGCCCTGTAGGAGTACCACAGGTACATGAATTTTAGTGGAGTTATGTTATTCCTTGCTGGTAGATGATATACTGGCCCATTTAGCTCTAACTGAAGAGCATAGTGATTAGGTAGCACAAATGGGCACAGGCAATGGTGACTGCTGTAACTCACTGAACATCTTCCACAAGAGAGGCAGTCAGAAACATACAGTCAGGAAAGCACTAGCCTTGATGATTTTCACTTACCTATTCAGACTCAAATGCACTTAAGTACTTAAGATTGAAAGAAATTACTTTTGGAAGCAGCCTGGGTTGATTAATTAGTTGAAGGTGTGTGTCAATGTATCTGCAGTCCTGTCAAAGTGCTGTCAGACTTGGGTAAGGCTACCTGGCAAATTGTGTATGAAGTGCTAGAAAAACACATCTGTTTACATTCTAAGGTGACCTGTTTGGTTCTCAGCTTTCTTCAATCTAGCACTAATCTTCCATGTTGAACTTTTGTATGTTAAATTGAAGTGAACTTAAGTTGGGTTTGGTTTCTTTTTGGGGGTGGGAGGAGGTGGTATTGGTATCCTACTCTCAAGTTATCAGCCTTAGAATGCATGAGTTAAGAACGTAGACAGTAGTTGTTCCTGATACTGAGCTTTCCTGGAGAAAATCTTCACAGAAGCCAGATGCTCTGCCTGGTAAGAACGTGATTTTCAAGAACTTTTTTAACTTAATTTTACAGGAAAAGAGGAGAAAGTCTGAGCAGAGTTCATGTACTGAATTCCAATTTAGTTTTTCAGCAAACTGTATAGAAAGACTTGGAAGGATATCACAAGCAGATGAGCCAGATTTTTCTCACTCTTCTTCAGCTGCACGTTGCCAGCAGTCCCTGGTCTCTTGTTCAAACCGATGTGCTGTGACTGGCGTCTCACTGACTTGCTCTACCTCACGTTTATATTTGTGACAAGTTTTTCCTGGCCGTAAGGCCTTCTCCCACCGCAGCACCCCCCGATAAAAGGAAGTGTGGGGAGAGGTCCCTGTCACTAGAGGGAGCTGTACATCCAGATTTTATGATTTCTATTTTCCCTCCCAGGTAACTGATGTGTAGCACTCCGGGGGGCGGTGTGACCAAGGCGTTTTGCTGCCGTTGTGGTTCTGAACTTTCCGGTTAGTTGATGGATGAGTCTGATGACCCTGATAAGAGAAAAATAAGAGACTTGGATGCGGATAGGGGATGTCTCTGCCTAGACAGAGGTTGACTGGAGATGCAGTGTGTGATTTTTATGAGCTGTTTTCTTTGAGCTTTGCTTAAGTATTTGTCTGCCAGTGGCATCTTCTGGCTTTTTAAGATATACACGGTTCAATTTTTTAAATTCATTTTCCTTTAAGTCACTGAAGTATAATATACATAAATGTTGTTACTTAACTCCCATGACTACCTGTTGGCATGTTACAGCAAAAGTTACCGTATCTGAAAACCAAGAGACTGAGTTACGATGCTGTGGAACGAATTAGATACGCAGCTTGAAAAACACCTGAACCCCAACATTATTTTGTTCCTTTTCTGTCACCATTTAAAGCAAGTACTTGCTCTTTCAAGCAGACATTAGCAGAAGTATGAATATGGCCTGTGCAGCACCGTGTTACAAGATGCCCAAGCGAGCCTGAATGAGCTTGTTTGACTGGACAGCATTGGTGCTCCTATTCGAGCAATCTCTGGGAAACTTAATGTAGGTGCTGATGTCTTGGGTGAGCTTGGCCTCTGGTAAGATTTGACGCTTGGCTGCAGTGAGTTACATGTTTGGGAAACAACTGATTGACATGCTGCAAGGATAGAAGTGTTGGCACTCAGGATGCCACAGCTGCAGTCTTTGTTTCATTTCTAGGTTAACTCTGTAGATCTTAGGGAGGCGTTTGATTTGGGAATGGTAAAGCTTTGGCACCCAGTTACCTCAGAGCTTTTGTCACGATTTAAGAAACAGGAGTATTATCACAGGGCTTGCTGTGTATCTCCTTAAGCTATCACACTGCATCACTAGCTGAGAGACTTTGTGATTTTGTTCTGACTGATGCAGTGGGATTCCCAAAGCTCTGTACTCAGCCAAAGCTTGGTTCCGTGCTTTGCACTCTAGAGTGCGCCATGACTATTAGGTGTTAGAAAATACTGGATTGTTCTGCAGCTTTTCTTTTTTGGTACGTTCTTTTCTACAGATTCAAGTTGGCTGTAGAGCTATGCTTGGGCAAATACTGCTTCCAGTACAGTCAGAATAGATACATTTCCCTTTGGTATATAAATAAAATGGGCATTTATCCAGAGAGCTTCATGCAGGATTGTTCCACTGGTGAGGAACAGCCATGATGAAGTGTATCATCCCATTTCCTCTTGGGCTCTGCCCAGAGGCCACACTGTGCTCATAAGCACCTTGTGTCCCTACTTAGCAGTTACTTCTGTCTGGTCCCTCTGTACTTCATGGTTAATTAGTTCTAATGGAAAATAAATAGAGATCCTTTTCAACAGGGCACAGATTCTTTCCCCTACCTAGCGGGGCCTAGCAGTTCATGTCTGTTGTGTGCATGTATGTATGCTGTGAGAGTCTGGCCTCTTTGTTTCCACAATAAAGAACAATAAATGCTAGAAGACTTTGCATACTTTCTCCCTTTTGACCCCAGTCTGAAGTTGCTGTTTACAGTTCCTGTATCCTGTTTCCATTAGGTCTGTGACAGGTAAAGCAGCCAAGTGATGAACTTGAATCAGAACAGACATCACAAGCCCAGGTATTTGTTTCCAGCACTAGTTAACACTCACTGTTTGCCCTAAGATAGCAAGTTAGCTTTTCTTGTGGTAAGGTCTTTCTTTTTCATTTAGAAGCTGGCCTGATCTGATGCAAGAAAGTAAGCTAAACTATGGAGAGGTTCCAGATAAAGTGAAAGTAATTTTGGTGCCAAGAATAACTTTGACAGGATCCACATACCAAATCCTCCTGTATCCTCATGGCTTGGAGCAGGAAAAGATTTAAGTGCTTGGTTAAGACTCACCTTTGAAGAACTGATTCAGAAAACAGTTGACTTGTTTTGCTCTTGCAATGTGAATTCTGAGGACAGATTGTCATCTGTAAAGGATCTAATGGTTTAGGTTCTGACCACTTGGGCAAAGCTTAATTGAGGACGTGAAAAAATAGGAGTCCCTCAGGCTGTGCAGGGCTTTGGTACTTGGCTTTGAGTGTCCTGTGATAAGAACTTGGATTTGCTGAGGTTCAAGGTCTTCTAGCATACTTCTTTCCTTCAAGAGTGTGTGCATGAAGTAGCTAATTAAAGGTTCCCTTGGGCTTGGATTTGGGATGGAGGAATTTATGCAAAATACCTCCATAGCTTGGAGTGCTACTCACATTTCACAACAGAGCAATAAACTGAGGGTAAGGAATGACTATTGTAGCAAACCTCTGATTTGCTCAACTGAAACTGTTGTCACAAAGTCTTTGTTTAGGATTAGGGGTTTTGACAATTATTAATCTTTCTTATGTAAACTTTGCCTCAACGTCTTAGTGGTGTTGTCAATGAAATTTTATCAGTGATTTTCTCATTACCCTCAGCATAATACTGGTTCTGTCTACTGAAGGCTTTCTCTCAAATGGGAGCTTTCAAGTCTCAGCCCTTGAATCTTGTTCAACCCCAATTGATTTGATTTCCCATGAGTTAAGCCCTTTTTTTCACTAAGAAAAATAAATCTAGGGAAAGTGATTTTCCTCAATACCATCTATAATATTATAATTGTCACTAATCTGTAAAAATGATAATTAAAGCACATCACAGTTGCTAGCACATCATGACTGCAACAGTGTCATCCGATGCTTAACACCATGAGCTACTACAGTGTAGGTCAGGTCACTCTTTTTGTTCCAATTGTATGCCTGCTTCTGCTCTTTGGCTTCATTTCTCTTTCTCAAAAATAGCGGATACTTCTGTTAGTGTATTCACAGAGATGCAGAAGGAATGGGTTCAATTCCTACTGTATTTGGCACAGGTAAGTGTCAGATCTATTTCTGCATTTGCCCTGACGGGTATTTTTACGATGGCTTTGCTTTGGATTGGAACCTCCTAAGAAACTGTGTCATAATTACACAATTACAACCTCCTCAGAAAAAAGTTCCCCTATCAAAACAATACTGTCTCACCTGGGGGAGAAATAAAAAATTGGCCAAATCTTGTGAGCACTCTAAGCTCAGGCACCAACTTTCTTCCATGTATTTCAGGTATTTTGATATTCTCTGGTTACTGTATTAGGACCTCCAATTAAGAATAAAATTAAACAGCCCCTCTCCTTCTACTCTGGTGGCTGGACAAACAACAGAATTTGGAAGTATTTACTGGTGTCTGTTGGGAATTCAGGGTAGTGAGAGATGCTTCAAGGATCACCTTAATTTTTATGTACTTTGAGAAATAGGCATTCTCATGGTAGCTTATGGCAGAGTGTTCCCTTACTGACTTCGTTTGGCCCAACACACTGCAATTCCTGAATTATTTTCTTTTCTCTTTAATGCTATTAGTCCAGCTAGCACGTTCTCTACTGCCAGTGGAAGTGACTCGTGATAACCTTAAAATAGTGTAGCCTGACTGTACCTGCTGTCCATTTTAACATCTAACCTTTTTGTGGGCATCTGAAAATTGGGGCAAGTAAGCTTCACAAACCCTGGCTGTCAGTTGACATGGGAGCAGCCCAATTGCTCATCACAGCTACAATAGGTGAAATGAGCTGTGCCTTGAAAGATGTCATCTGTTCTGCGAGTGATTAATTCTGCAGCTATACTGGTATGATTCCTCTGCATATGAGACTGATGAATACTTTCGTTCCACTGTGTAAATGCTTTAATTTCTTCTAACCTAATCAAAAGTGAGCCATAGCAAGTTTTAGCAGTCTCCAGGGGGGAAAAAAATGTGGTCAATATCTTTTGTCATTAGGTTTGTCACTTTTACCTATGAGGTTGGGTTGGGCTTGGTTTCACTAAACTTCATTAATTTCTTTTACAGAATATACTTGGACACCTCAGTGAAAGGTGCTTTCTTGTATTGCTTTTTTCTAAACACAACTGCTGATTGCTTAATTTTGGGGGTTGGGGGCTGTGTGGTTTTTTTTCTTTTGGCTTTTTAAATTACAATGTTTACAAGAACA
Organism: Loriculus beryllinus; assembly: GCA_039877255.1. Taxonomy (NCBI): domain Eukaryota; kingdom Metazoa; phylum Chordata; class Aves; order Psittaciformes; family Psittacidae; genus Loriculus; species Loriculus beryllinus. The sequence continues at coordinate 12,592 of JBCJKH010054553.1, forward strand.
GCAGAGCTGGGAGGCTTTGGAGCATCACCAAATTGCATCATCAGAAAGCCTCTGGATCAATATCCTAATTAGCACCTCTCAAGAGGAGGTAACTGCCCAAAATTGACTCTTCTTGATGCTGTGCAAATAAAGGAAAAGGGTTGCAGGTTGATGATATGGCAATTTTGCCTCAGGGGACAAATGATGACAAAGGGAAAGAATCAATTCAGCAATTGACTCCAGAAGAAAAAGAATCCAGTATCTTTTCTGACACATCTGCTGCATCTCCAAATTTTTGAGACACTCGGGGTTTGGCTTTTCAGGGTAACATTGCCTAGTAGGAAGCGTCTGAGTCAAATTAGACTCTGTTTTTCTACCCATATGTGCTCTGTCTTTTCCAGTGTGATAAACTTTGATCCAAGCTGACCCCTAGGTAGAGGGTGAGAAAAACTAAGGAGGAGAAAGTGTGGGAATACTTCAACAGGAGGCTTCATACTGAGAAAGGATTTGATTTGGCTGCTTTAGTTCTGTGGACCTTCTCTGCAAGGGAGGGATCAAAAATCTGCCACTCTGGTTGCTGTATCTGAAGCACTGGTAAGAATAATTACACCCTCCCTTCCCACCTCCTCCAGTTTATACAAACATACATTCCTGATGGCACATAACAGCAAGCAGAAAGCTGTGAAAATGAGCTTCTTTCATAAAATGAAACTTGTCAATGCATCTCCTCCAGAAATCCAAAGTGTGATGGTGCAGTGCTGGTCACTCTTTTGTCCTGTGAAAAGAAGTCTTTGTTCTTCATAGCAGCCTGGAAGCCAAAGGTTAAAGGCTGAATTCTTCCTATGCCTTTTCTCAGGCTGAATCTCACACAAGAAATCAACCAGATCCAGGCTTTTCCCTTGCAAAAAAAGGATGAGCTCAACTCTGGAATATGTGAGGGAAGAAAGGAGATAAATAATTGATAGGAGAAAAATTGTTTTTAACATCTCTTTCATTCCGCCACATAAACAAAGCATCTATTTGTTCATTTAGTTTTCCTTTTTTAGTGTAAAACCAAGTAATGGAAGGAAAACTGTTCAGTCTCCCTGAACGTGATATTCCACTTCCTTGCAAGTATGCCCCGAGTACAATATCTCTCCTCCAGTGCTACTCTAGACACTTGCAGAAAAGCCCTGGGTCTTTGAAGTTCTCTGGACACCATTGCATTTATTAGAATAAGTTCTTTTCTTTTGTTGTCTTGTTTTGTTTCCCAGCTGAAATGGCACCTCTGCCACTTAAATACATTAGAAATGGTTGCTTCTCTCTTCACTGAAAGGAAGAAATAATGCTGAGGGTTCGTATCATCACTTCATTCCAGCCTTTCTGCTATTTTTGGGCTTGTCACACTCAGTCTTCCTTGAACAGATTGCGTGTGTGTACAGGTAAATGATGTGCAGGTAATTAAAAGCCTAAACTAAGCTAGTGTTTGAATTCGTGTAAGCTGTCTGTGCTGTGCAGGTCTTCAAGGCCAATCTTAACTTCAAGTAATAACAAGTGATACTTGAGGATGAAACTTTGCATCTTACTATTTATTAGTAACTTCTTTTTACAGTAGCTAAATTTATTTACTTGTATTCCTGTGGAATCTCAGGCTTGGACTGAAATAACAAATATATCCTACCATCTGAAAACACTTTAATGTATTATTTCTGGAGGTGGTCCTTGGGGTAACCCTATAATGAAGACACTCTAATTTTCTGCCCATATGGCTTTCTGGTGAACAAACTGTTATGAAATCAAAATAAAAGCTCTTCTAGAATGATTCAAATGCATTTAGGGAAAGGCTTTTACCAGCCTGGAAACAGGACACTTGCCAACTGCATCCACTAACAGCTGCTCCTGAACTTTTTGTACAGCATTTTCTGAAAATGGTGTATTAGATTATGTAGGACTGCCCGTTCTTATCCAAGTTCCAATTTTCAGAGTAAATGGTTATGGTGAGGTTTGGAGTACTAAATTAGTAAGTAGAGTACTATAATACTCCATTAGCTAGTAATACAGCCTCTTTGTGTTAAACCTAGAGCTGGAATTCAATAAAGATTTGGAATTTAAAGGACAGTTTAAAATAGGTAATGTTTTTATATCATAACAATTTCCTTGTGAAGTTTTATCTTACTGGCAGCATAACAGCACTGAAGCAGCAGCCCACATCTGAAAGAAACTGTGACACAGTATTTATTGATGGGGTTGGCCCCTTTTTAAAAAACAGTGCATGTGTGCCTATAAAACCCCCATGCTTTTATATATAAGTATATATTTATACATCTCAGCTGTCATAGCACTCCCAGAGGTCTAATTGTGAATTTTTACCTGAATTGCATCTGTCTGGAAGTTCATTATTCAGCAGGTCCATATGCTGTTGTCATCCACACCTGAACCAAAGGCAGATGTGCTGGAGCTTCATGACTTTCTGAAAACTGGATCTCTAACAAGGGTCATGGTTTCACTTTCTCTTGATGAAGCCTGTTATTACATAGTGAGACATTACAAGGCACTGTTGGACCAGAAGGCATATAGTGCATTTTCTGGAGTATTCAAATAGCAGAGTCATTCAGGGCAACAGTGTGCCAAGGACTTCTTGTTAGCATTTAAAACTAATACTTAGGATGATCACAAAACATAGTGAGAGGCACCGTTTGTGCTGCTCTTTGAACTTTAAGCTTACTGGTTTATATTAATTAAAAAGATATGTAGTTTGGTTTGGTTTTGGGGTGGAATATTTTTGCTAAGCATGACAGTTTGCTTAAAATCTCTGCAGAGAGGAAGACATAAAAGTACAACTGCAAGTTACAGCATACAGCAACTCATGACTGAAGTTAGAAGACTCAGTACTACTAACACAGTTTGTTGGCAAACACCTGCACATTAAATTATTTACCCATCTGCTTGGACAGCACCCTTGTATACTTTACAATGTTTTTCTGGGCTAAGAAGAAAAGCTGTTAGAGATGATTATTAAAATCATGCAGAAATGGAGACCAAAACTTTACGCTGAGTCTTATGGGAAGCCAAAATGGTATTTGAGTGAGTTTTAGGGTAGAATGGCTTATGATTCTTTCTAAAGCTTCTCAGACTAGTGGTGTTGTGGCACACTGGGCATCATAAGCCTGTGCTGTGTATACAGCACAGTGAACTAGCTAGCCTGAGGCCCAACAACAGCCTGGTGTTTCATCTTGGCTAACTAGATGTTCTCTTGTAGTTGCCCCATGCTGTCCTACGTAAGAACAGTTTCAGGTATCCAGATACCTGTGCTAGTTATGAATGAAGTTATCACATCTCTTCTGAGCACAGATGTGTACAGAAGATCCAGTATGAAAGACATTCTGGGACTGCCTGTGTTTATTACCCTTTCAGGCTGTCAAATGAACCTAGTTTTGAATTATTGGTTTTTTTATGTTTTATAGGGTTTTTTGGTTTGGGTTTGGTTTTTTTTGTTTTAACCTAGTAAATTAAATATGCTATGGAAAAGCAAGCAGAGTTTTTCTCCTTAGCCCTGAAAAACACATTGTAAGCATACAAGGGTGCTGTCCAGGCAAATGGGTAGGTAATTTATTGGGCAGGTGTTTGTCAACAAACTTTATTAGCAGTCCTGAGTCTCCTAGCTTCAGTCACGAGTTTTTTTATGCTGTAACTTACCATTGTACTTTCGTAAGTCTCAAGTCAAGGTATTGTGTGTAGGACAAATACTACTTTATGTCCTTGCTGATGTGTGTCATTTGATTAACTTATGCTGTTTAATCAATCTTGGCTTGAAGGACAAGTCCTGGTCAGGTGATGTTGTCAAACATAGAGTCAGAGAGTCCTTGGGGAAGAACGGGGAAGAAAATGGCAGGTTCTTCGTTGTTTCTCTCCTGCCAAGAGACAGGAGAAAAAATAGAGGGAGTAAAAATACATGTGAAAGTTTTAAGCATGTTCTCTATCACCCTTGCTCAACTGATGTTTAAAAAAGTCCATTATCTGTTGTGCATTTATGTACTTTCTCTTGAATGTAAGACCACAATTACCTTGTAGTTTTAGAAGAGACCAGAGATTTGGTTTTGGTATCCTTGTCAAAGCATGCTGGCTGCCAGATAGTCTTCAGGTATCGAGTTATAAGCAGAGAAGACACAAGACATGTAGACTCTGATACCACTTCATGTTGGTTGCAAAGTGCAAGAGGCAATGGGGAAGAGATTCAGAAACAAGTTCTGAAAAAAAATGTATTAAAGGCAGAAAATGACCTGTAATAGACACCAAAACAATTACCCTATAAGAACAAACAAACAAAATAGCTGTTCTGTGGTATCCCTGTGGTCTAGTTACCTTAATATATGTTTGAGGAGAACCTCAGAGCTGTGGTAAGGATTGGACACCAGATTTTGTCAGTCAGGAGCTGAGTGCACCGGAGGTCCCCACTGCAGACAGGGCACCCCTGGGTCCCTGCCTGCTCTGCCTCTCCCTGCCCGCTCCTGCAGAGTGCCAGCAGTGCTGAGCCATGGAGTCAGCAGCCTAGTGTTTGTCTGCAAAGAGCAGCGCTGAAAATGTGAATGGACAATTCTTGTCAACAAATTAGATTATATCACCATTGAAATTGGGAGGACCAGTGTGAGCTGTCAAAGAGAATTACACGCTGACAGCTTCATAGCTGTTAAGCAATACCACTGAGAGTTAACAGTGTGGGCGAACTCCTAGTCTGCAGTCTAAAAGGACTTTCAACTGCAATGAAGAGGATTTGGAATAACCTGGAGAGGTGGGTGTTTGCATAGCAGTGGGAAAGATGTGATCCAGATCAGAATAGGCAAAATCAGAATCAGAAAGGCAAAACTAGAACAAAACATGCATGAAGCTGTACAGACATAAGACTGAAATATTTCAATGTCTTTACTTCTGACCTATTTTTCACATCTGGTCTTTTTACTCTTCCTATATAAACCAGCAGTCATACATACAGAGGCAAAGAAATGCTTCTATGTGGATTATGCTATTTCACTTTGTATTGGTTTTTTCTTGGCAAGAAATCTTCAGAAGAAATATAGTAATGTATATAGGTGAGGCACTAACAAAAACAAACACGCCTCCTGGATAGAAAACTCAGACTACCTTTGACAGCCCTCCAAGATTTATGCTACCAGCCAAATTAGTAGTGTTCAATTAAAGCTGAAAGGTACATTGCCTAGCACATCTCACAGTTGTGAAGTAGGGTCTCAAAACTTCTCATAAGTCCTCTGTGGTGGCTACTGCTGCTCAGTGACCCGAGTAAGCTCATGCGTTGCAGGCAGCCGGGCTAAGTGGTGACTTCTTTATACCTTGCCACTGCCCCTGTCTTCCCTATCCCTGATGGACCTCCCCTTCAAGGGTCGAGAAAAGAAGTTCCCTGGTTTGGGATTTTGTAGGGGTGGGTTTGGTTTTGTGTGTGTGTGTGTGTGTGTGTGTATTCTTTTTTTCTTGGAGGGGAGGGATCGCCCCATACCTAATGCAGTTTAACATTTGAAAACAGAGAAACTGCTCTGAGTATCCAAACATGAGGCAGGTGCTGCCTTTGGACACCTGAACTTAGATGATTTGGTGCTTCTTCCTTAAGCCTTATGATTTGACTTGAACACTTACTGATAGTGGGAACCGTAGCCTGACAAACACATCTTTCCACAAATATTTATCTGAATACTTGCATGTGCTTTGTACTTGAGTCCTGTTTGTGTTTCTTTTTAATAAACACCCAAACAAGCAATATTATTTGCAGGAATATATTTGGGAACTTTTGATCCCTAAGCAGGGATTTGAATGAGTCCACAGACAGCAAGGTTTGATTTCAGAAATGCAGTGTTTACAAAGTAAAAAAAGGTTGGTTAATCATCTGAATAGGAAAATCAACATGTGCTGGGTGTGTTTTCACAATGCCTTATATATTAAGTATGGCTCCTGAATTATCTGCTGAATAATTATTATACAGGACTTTTGTTTAAAAAATTAAACACAGAAAGAATTTGACAAAAGGACTTTTTGAGAGTATATTATTGTTCTTATTTCATATCCTTATTTTAAATTATTCACATAGTTCTGAAATCCACTGTTTAATAAATGAATTGCATTGATACACCAATAACATTTTTCAAGGCCAGGTTGGACGAAGGCTTGCGTGGCATGGTTTAGTGTGCTTATGGCAGGGGGGTTGGAACTAGATGATCTTAAGGTCCTTCCCAACCCTAAAGATTCTATGATTCTATGATTCTATGCAGGCAAAGCTACTTTTACTGAAGCTGAAGACCTGTTCTTAGATGTTAGTAGCAGTTCTATATACTTTTGATATGATTCATAGACATCAGTGCAACAAGAGCTATGAGAGCGCAACACACCTGCATAGCCTTTCTCCATCTAGTCTCCATTCCAAAGACAGTGCAACAAATCTGGGAAAAGATTCATCTCTTTCTCCATCACCAGTGCACCAAAAAAGAGTATTTATTTGCAGACTGCCTACCTGCACTTCAGAACCACCTGAAGTCCCGGCAGCAACTGTCGAAACTCTGGGCAGAAATTTCGACTTGGTGAAACATTCGAATATTTTTTATTCAAGTGGGGCTCTAAAGTAAAAAGAGTCCAAATGAACAGTGTGTTCTGTTCACACTCCCAGTATGGGAGCAGTTTTGTCACAAAAATTAATAAAGATTTGAAGATGGGTTTGCAATCCTGACTGGTCCAGGTTTCAGTGAATTTTCTGCTTTAAATCCTGTGCTAGAGCTTCTACATTCTTTTTGCCTGAAGAATTATCTGACTTCCAAGTCCCTGTATTTGTTTAAAGGATGCTCTCGCTTCAAAGATTTTGGAAGTTGATCTTATTCTTTACCTGCATGTCATTTGGTTGAATTATTTTGAACAAATACTGTCTTAGATCTCAACCTGCTTTAGATCTCAACAGAATTCTTGACTTTCCACGCTGCTTACAGGTTTTTGTAATTTTCTCCTTTTTCCTATAAATCTGCAGATGAAGCCTGGCTCCAATTCTCCAGAAAGAATCTAACAAAAGTTTTTCTTAATGAAAACAGGTTGGTTGTGTGTTTTCAGGTTGGTTTTGATTTTGTTTAATCTACTTTTAAAGCGTAACAGTTAAAAAACTATAGGCCATATTGTGGTGAGAAGCAAAAGTATGCTGGGTTCTTTTATTTAAAAATGACAGTGTAGATTAATTGCTCCTCTTTCCTGAACCTTTCATGATAGTCATAATTTATTCATTTTTTTAAAAAAGAACTTTTGCTGTGTATGAAAATACGAGCCCACAAGTTTGATTCTTTTCCCTGGCCTAAAGGTGTTACTTTAATGACTTTCCACTGACCACCTATAGGTAACTCTCTTGATGGTTCCATTATACTCCTTTTGAGATGAATAGTTTTGCAACATTTTCAGCAAAACCAGTATTTTCCTGAAAAGATTAATGTGAAAAATGCTGAACAGCTGGCAGAACTGGGTATCCCAGAGCAGCTGAAGGGTAGTTTCTTCTTTCTCTGCCTCCCTTTGCTCCCACTGATGAACAGTGCACACCTACTGTGGGGTGACAGAGATGTTGTGCCACTCCATGCTGATGCTGCCAGTTCACCTAACCCAAATATGCTCTGATATTTGCCCCATAGAGACAATCCCTGGAGAACTCCCTTAGTGCTGCTGACGGTGTGCCTCTTGGCTGGATTCCCTTGAATCAAGAGAAATACTCCAGAAAAAAAAAAAGGTTCCTGAAAATCCATCAGTCTATAAGCAATAAAAGGCTGACTTTTTTAATTCCTAATTGTGGTAGCTGAGGTTCTAGAGTAGACTGCAAAAAAAAGCAGTGAGGGCTTTTCAGTTCTTGGAAAGAAGAGGGACTTGGGCAAAATGTCAGGGTTTTTTAATCAGAATTTGTACCACCTTTGTAAACACGATGGGGGGGGGGGAGGGGGATGTGTAACAAATGTAAGTCTACCAATTTAGAAGGTAAGTTTAGTAATTGAATCATTCACATTCAAGGAAAGAAGTAACTGCGAGAAGTAAAATGGGAAATTAAAAAAAAGAAGTGGGAAACAAAGACTCTTTGTGGGATCTCAAGAGCCAAAGAGAGCTTGTTTAAACCAGTCGGGCAGGTTAAATGTAGAGGTGCCCTTTCTTTCAACAAGAAATCCCCCAGAATTGTCAGTTGCTCTTAAACTTAGACAGTGAGCCATTGTCCAGTGAATAAACAAAGTGGCATAAACAAAGAAAAACAGTTGTGAACATGGTGATAAAAATATCTTTGAGAAAATCCCAGGGCCTGGAGGCCTGAGATCTAATGGCGAACTGTGATCCACCTCCAGCCTTAGCTTTTCTCAAAAGGGTGCAGGAGTTTTTTTCCACCAAGCACCATATTTTAATACCTACCTGACCAGCACTGAATCAGGGATGCATTGGAGAGGAGTAGAAAAAATGCCTGAGAAGAACATTTTTTAAAGTTGAAGTTTTCAGTTACTCCAGCTGTATGCTCACTAAAGGTCTCCTGATGTTTGCACAGTGCAAAAAACAGCTTCTATGTTAGCATAATGGAAAACAAAACAAATCTCTAAATGATATTCCCATCTCAAAAATGGTCTGCTCTTATCTGAACCTAGCTGGTTCCTATTAGTTGATTAGTATTTAAATCTAGTGATAAACGTGTGGTGGAAAGAATGAGCTGTGCGTTAGCAATCTTGATACAGCTCCTGTTAGATATTCTAACTTGGAGTGAATACAGAGTCAAGAGTACAGTCACAAATTACTTAAAAACTTCTGTCACCTCTCAGAAAGAGAGCACTTCTTGGCAAAAAGACAAACTGTTCTTACTCAGGGTTGTCCTTCTTAGATCACTTAATAGATTAAAAGCAGAGAGGCTATTTCTAGTCCAAAATACACTGCTTCTTTGTAATGCACATTGGTGGATCTAGGAGAAATGAATGAATATCTGTCAGAAGAGGTGCTATATTAGAAAAATAGGAATATGTACGTTTATCTCTGTGCACACTTCTTAAAGACTTCTTCTTGGTATTTCAATAGAGTTAGAAAAATGAGGACTGAACCAAACATTTTGTCACAGCGCATGAATTCATCCCGGCCTTGAGGTGGAATAGTTTTCTAGTACATAGAGCTCTTCCTGCCAGTGTATGAAAGAATCTATTGAAAACAGATGTTTTGGCCATCTAACGGGTAGACTGAGTATGAAGTCTCAACAAATCTTTCAGGAAACAGTCTCCTTCTAGGCAGTACCCATTATCAAAAAGGTGCTCCTGTCTTAGCTATAAGAAAAGGCTAGGGTCAAAAATGTAACAGTAGAAAAGACTGTGTTGTCTTCTATTCTCACACAAATAAATTCTAATGTGTGTGGCGAAGAATAAAACATTTCATATTGTTATCCAGAATTTCTTGCCAATTACTGGTGGCAAGACATTTGGTTCACAAACAAAAGAAGTTGGTGAAATAAGGGAAAAGAAGCACTATTGAAGTATTCCACAGCTGGTTTGAGAAGCATGGGTGTCATCTCTTCATTCCTGATTCATCAGTCACCTTGAAACAAAGAGTTCATGCATTTGACCTGCTATATTTATTTTTAGTTTAACTTTCATGACAAATCCAACCCTGAAGAGAGAGTGGATCAGAAGTCTGAGCAACTGCTACAGTGAGATTTTGCTAAGTATATGTTGGGTTAATAGAACACTCATTTAATCTGCCAGTGAATAATAGAATAATAGCAATAAAAACTCAATATGACAAGTTGTTCTCAAGCTCCAGGCACAACAGTCTTCTGATGAAATAAACTCTTCCTCTGCCCTACCCAAATTGTATAATGCCATTAAAGATTTATCGTTTGTTGTGGCTAGGTACTAAATTATAAAGAGAAAGCTGGAAGACGTTATATAAAGACTGAAGCTACTGTTTCAGTGTCTTGTTCAGGCACTGCTCACCAGCTGATTTACTTATGCCCTGTGCCAAATTACGTAAGAATATACTGAAGAGACAAGAGCGGTTTTTTTTCCTTAGCACTTGTGACTGGTTACAAACATACCAGAAAGTTTCCTGAGACCCACAAGTATGCTAGTCTCTCTTAGGCTTTTCTTTTTTGCAGTTGACATGAAGAGCTCTTATTTTTAAGGGTGCAGTATCAATGGTGAAGTGTTTGAGAGGATGCAGATGCTTTTTTATTTGGTGGAGGCAGAGCACAAAGCCAAATGCTTTTAGCATTTTTCTCCTTGCTTGCTGAGTAGTTAACAGTACCATAGTGAGCTTTGTAACCATACCATAGTGAGCTTTGTAAAAGCCATCATTTTCACCAGGTGAGGTTTTCTTCACAATAAAAGGGAAGAAAAAAAATTCAGTATGTGCCTACTGGTTCAAATTGAAAACCAAACCACTACACCACCCACCCCAAATAAAACCCCTCTGAATATCTTTTCCTACCGGCTTGAGAACTCAAGTTCTCCTCTGCTTTCAGTGTTAGACACCATAACAGCTGAAGCAGTATAAAAAAATAAGTTCTTGGCTGTTTGTTTTCAGATGCTGATGTTGAGGGAAGACCAAGAACATACAATCAGATTTCGCCAGGCATGAGTCAATAGGATCAATACATGGCAAGCTCACAAAACTCACAGTGATTTAGGTTCTAGACTAAATTAAACCTGAATTTAAGATCAATTACCTTCATTGAGAGCTGTTGACTTACAAAATCTGATCTGGGGACTGCTTTTCAGAAGTAGCTAATTATGAAAGTTGTAGGCGATCAAAATTAGTTCAGTGCAAGCCATGTCTGGCCAATAGATAAGAGAAGTGTAAGTAAAATTGCATGATTGGTTATGAAAAGGACAGAACAGCAGCATGTTTGGACTTTCTTCTTTCAATCTCTATCCTCCTGGAAGTTCATATGCTACTTCTGCGGTTCTATTTCAATTGCAGGAAATAAATAAGATACCTTACACCCAGTTCTACTCTCTTAAAATTGCAAAAGTTTCCATTTCTCTGCCACTTGTGTTTGGGAAATGCAGTGATTGCCTCCATCTGTTGTGTGCTAAGGCTATTCTGCTGGCAAATGTGAAACAATCCAAAGTCTTACAAGGCAAGAAAAGCATCCTCTGGGGTGGAAGGTGTCTTTATCACACAATGGAGCCAATAAGACCTGAGGTGATACACGATATTATCATCTGCATAAAGATGGTACACAGGTCCTTTCTTTGCCGCGTGGAGAAGCTCGTGTTGGGTATGTGACAGATGTTCTGTATCTTATACATCAGTGACTAAATAGGTGAACATCTTGTGATTTTATTTTACTTTATTTTCTTGTTGTTGCTTAATGATGATGTAGTAACCAAATGCAGCGTTCGTCTGAACAACAGAAAGAGCCAAGAATATATGTTGCTTAATCTGTGGTATATTGCTTTTTACTGGTGTTTATTGTGGCCTGCAGTGATTAACCTATTTTTATTGGCTCACTTTCCTCTTCTGGGAAGTTGGCAAAATTCTCACTACCTGTACTGTACCATGAAAATATTCTGAAACTCAGGTAAAGTGTTAACTGAGATGACTTTTAAAGCACATGAAGAGAATGCTATAGCCACTCTGGACACACTGTAGCTGAGAATGCTATAGCCACTCTGGACATTAACTTTTTGAAGTCCACCTGTACTTATTAAGATGACAAGCCAATGAGCTAAAGATTACAAAATAGAAACAGAGGTCCTATTGACATGTGTTTGTCTGTAAATCAGTAGGAAGCAATAGAAAAACTGAAGAAAGCACTTAAATAAGACCAAATTTCTTATTCCCTCGTGTTTCACTGAGTATCAGCATGTATTTACAGCTTCGGTTAGGCTAACTTTTCTGGAAAACTGTAATGTTTCAGAAGCTTGCAGGAAGAAACAAGTTACTGTAAGATGAGATAGATCTTTGCTTCAGAAACTTTACATTTTTATGCACGTGAAAATTGGTTCTTGCTGATTTACCAGGAAATAATTGTTTGCAACTCTGACAGTTTAAACTGTTTCTGTTTGTGACCCAAGTTTCAATTCAAAACTTTATTTAAGTGCCATCATCCCAATACATACCTTTTGTTAACTCTTTTTTTTTTTTTTCCAGTGCCTTCTACTCTATTTTGCCTTTTTGCCCCTTTTTTCTCACCACTTAAAAGCCATTCGTTTGTTTTAAACAGTCACTCTTCCAGCTGAACAGATGCAAACGTCGCATGAAAACTTTGAGGAACGTTCCATGGCAGCATCTGGTGCTTCACTTTAAAGTTTATTTTTAACATGAAACAGTTATGAGTGTTCATTTGTAGCTGAAACGCTGTCTTGTCAAAGCAATGCAATTATGTCTGACCCTTCAACAGGAGGGACAAAAAATGCAGTGACATTGTGCTAAGGTAAACCTGTTCAGGGCAAGCCAGTGACTTTGCTTTGTTATTCATTATGTTTGTGCAGTGGTGCCTATCTATGTATCTTCTATGCTAAGCTCTTTCTTTGAAGTCAGGTTGTGTCATGACAGCTGCATCTTCAAATCTTATCAACAGTTTTGGCAGCCTGTTTTGGTTGGGGTTTTTTTAAGTGTTTCTTATTCTAGCTTTCTCTTGTTGAAGAAAATTTGGTGCTGTTAATAGGATATTATCTCCTTTGTAATTTTATGTGACATCACAGTGTCATTGAAATCATTGCTACTATTGCTTGGCATAAAACTGTGATGCCACGATGGTAGATATGATGACATAAAATGAGAACTGAGCTCCTTGGAGGCAGGGGGAGCAATAATAATGGCTTTATGGTAGTTTATCGCCCCTGGGGAATCAGTGTGAGCCTCAGCATGGCTGGAGCACTGGGGCAATGAACTGCTGGGGCAGCTGGGGTGCTGCAGAGCTGCTCCCTGGCATGCCCTTTTCCCTCAGCTGTACCCTCTCCATCAGGGCTGTGAGAGAGAGGGTACAGCGCCCTTAGTGCAAGGAGCCAAGCGGCAGCTCCTATCATTCAAAAGGGAATCCCACACTATGGCTTACAGCAGTTTTCCAGTCCTTTGGTGCCAGGGCTGGTGGAGTGAGAGAATCTCTAGCCCATTATTTCCAGCCCTGCAAAAGGACTGACAGGAAACGTATTTAAGCAGATGTCTTGTGTTTTAACAAAGTCTCAGTGAGTCATCGCATACCCTTAGGCATTCAACGCACCAGACAGCTTTTTAATGGCTGTGGCATCTTGCTCACAATCTAATATTATGCACGCATTCCATATAGTTAAATAAAACCCACATCTTCTGCTGGGGAAGGTCCATAACACTTTGCTAATGCTGGTAAATTTGCTGTGCAACTGACAACCCGGCACAAGAACACGATGCCCTGTACAACCTCAATCTGATTTGGTGCTACAGCCAGAACCTGATTCTGGGCTGCAAGTGGCATCGCTGTAGCAATCTTTTGGGCCACCAGCACTTGTCGTCTTCAAACAACCCATGCAGACAAAGGGCTTTTTGTGAACTGGCTGGCTGCCTGTGAGGTACATATGCAGCTGTGTGCTACATTAATTTTCCCCTTCTTTGTCCCAACATGCCGTCTGGGGACTGACTCAAAGTGAGTTAGAAGAAGAGAAAGATGTTATCCACATTAGTATTTCAGCTGTTAACAACAGTAAGCTCTTTTTTGTCTATGGCTGCAAAAATTAACGTCCTAAATTGGGTGAATCGTTGTGTTGCATTTGACAGTACAGTGCAGCAGCTACTGAGGCTGATAGAGAAGTTTCTCTTTTTCATCTGGCCTTTTGATACTCACCTGCACTTTCCTTCTCCTCCTTTGAGCAGAAATACAGCCCCATGTGCTGCAGTCCTCAGTTAATGACATCTAATTAATCAGTCTGATGCTAAATGGAAGCAGCAGAGGGGAGGACATGTATCCAACTAATGATCTGGCTACTGAAAGGTCAGGTAAAATATTTACGCATGACTGTGGCTTGCATAGCTGATAATCAACAGTCCTGCCTGCTTGGTCCCATATTTCTGGTCTGCCACTAAGCCTGGATGTGAAGCTGTGTTTCTGTATCAGTAAGAGCAAAGCAAAGCCTCATCTTAAATATCTGATTGGATGATTGCAAAACATTTGTTTCTATGTATGCTGTCTGCTTCATGCACCTGATAACCTGATGTCATGAATTGACATGGAACCATTGCTAGAAATAAACCCCAGCTAAATCAAAATGCATTACAGAAGCAGAAAAAAAAAAAAGAATCTAACAATGCAAACTTGTGTGAGAAATAAACAGAGGAATTTATGGCAATATTATGCCTAAACAGAATCTTATACTGTTGCAAAGCTGACCCTGGGTTAGTATGGGGGGGGCGGGGGGGGGGTGGGTATGTAGGCATTCTTCCCTGTTTCGTGCAAACAACTCAATCACTTCCTTTGAAAAGAAAAATTAATGTTTTTTCCAGCCACTTTTTCCTACTTAGTCTGTAAAAATAGTTTCCATCAAATGTCATTTTTACTTATGATTATTATACCAGACTGCCTAAAGATACTGGGAAGTATGCTGTACTGCTATGTTTATGGAGGGGGATAACTTCAGAGACTGCTTTGCAAGTGCTGTTGTTTGGGTTTGGTGAGGATTTTTTTCTTAGGTGGTCTCAAACAATGTACATTGCCTTTTTAACTAAGATACACCCATTTCAGCAGCATAGTCCATGTACTACAAACAGTTAAGCAGCCTCAGGTAGAATCAAGCAGCCAGGGGTATTTCTTCTCTAAGGAAATGGGACCCCTTCGTTTGACCCTTTGATTAATTTGAGACTAATTTTAGTAGACCTTGAGCCTTGACTAGACTTTTCCCTGGACTCTGTGGAAACACTGCACTGCCTCAATGTTGCTGAATTGCTGATGGTTGCTTTCTCAGATTCTCTAGTGTCCTGCAGAGAATTCACCTTGAATCCTAAATTGATGGAGGAGTGATCTTGCTTTCACATGCGGAGCTATCAGAGCTCTTCCCCTTGAAACCTCAAACTGCCGAAGCCTGTTCTGGAAGGTTTTGACTTGCAAATACTGTTCCTGTATTGGAAACTGAATTCCTGCCATGTAAGAGGATGGCATGTCCTGCTATGTGTTCTTTAGAGTTTTAGGGAGGAAAGCACAAATCTATAATGAACAGGGGTTTATTGCTGTTCTTGTAAAACTGAAATCATTTCATCCACATCTACTTTTGCAATGTTTGTTGAAATCCTGCCCCTCTACTCTACTCTCGTGAGACCTCACCTGCAGTATTGTGTGCAGTTCTGGTGTCCTCAACATAAAAAGGACATGGAACTGTTGGAA
>JBCJKH010054554.1:716-19126 GCA_039877255.1 Loriculus beryllinus
CTTCTCCTCACCACTTTCTTTTAAGAGATGTTGCAGCTTATCTTCAACTTCAGGAAAAATGTTGGTCATCACTTTGTAAAGAGTAAACTGGGTAGTGCAGGTACAATAGGTGGGATTATGTAGATTTTTGTAAATCATACTGGTGAAATTTCAGATAGGAAAATGGGTAAGAACTAGAGTTAAAGCAAAGGTCTTCACAAAGTGGGAAAAACTTATCAGATTTGAAAATTTACACAAGTGTTGAGATACATCTCTTGACCCACATGAGTTTATGAAAATAAAGATATTTGAATATACAAATGTAGGTCTTAATCATTCTTGTATCTGGTGGAAATTAATCTACACTTTTCTCCTAAACCTGTGAAACAGTTTCCACGCCTTTCTCCATGTCTTATTTCAGTGATTCAGTATCCTTGTGGGAAGAAAGATTCTCCTGGTGGCCAAACTAAATCTTCTTTACTGCAAGACAAACTGTCTTCTTCTAGTCCTATTGCAAGTGCACATGGTCAATATTTATCACTGTCACCTTTATGGTGATCTTTAGGTGCTGGAAGACTGCTATATCTCGTTCCTCTCTCAGTGCTTTCCACAGCTGTCTTTTCTTTCTCCAAGTGACACATTCCTTTAAGGTTTTGTTTTACAGTTTGTGTTTGTGAACCTTGTAGTATTCTTGTTGCCTTTCTTGTAAGCATATTGGTGGTCCAAACTGGGCAGAGTCTTGTCCACTCTACTAATACAAATTATGACAGTGTCGTATCTCTTGTATCATGTAAATTACATGCAAGGCTGATTAGTCTCTAAGTCAGTATACTATAAACCTTGAATTTTACCAGTGTGTGCTTTTAAAATTGTATCGTTCAGACAGGGGGAATGGGTTTAAGTGAAGATCATGAGAGCCAAGTCTTTCTACTGCACTGTTCAATGTGTGTTTCTGTCTGCTTGGATAGCTGAAATGGTGTGAGCTGCTGGATCATAGGCGACTCTTCAGTAGGTGTGTGAGTAATGGAGGGAAAGATGGGGAATGAAGCATTCTGCAATTCTACCTTTCAAAGAAGTTGAGAGGCAGGCAGTTTTATATTAGTTTCTCCTGAGATACTAGCTATGAAATCATGATACAATTCTGTGATCCAACACTGTTACTGAGAAGGATGATAGAGAAAAAGCAAAAGACATAGTGAGCCTTAGATCAAAGCAAAGGCGTACTTTCAAAATGGTTACTGAATTGAGCTGTGAGGGACAGAGGATGTCTGTCCCTCAGACAGAGGATGTCTGCATGTGTACTTCATGCAGATTTGCTGCTTTTGTCAATTATCATGGCTGGCTTGCTTTGAAGAAGTATTGAGATTGCTTCGGTCAGTGAGGATTCTAGAATTAATGTTTGTTCTTTAGTGGATGCTTCCAACATTCAGGAGAGAAATATTGTTAGGTGGTTTAAGGCAGGCGCCTTCATTTCTGAATTACTTCCATGTATCCAAAATGTTAAAATACTTTCCATTTCTCAGAGTATCTAATTAACATTTTATAAGTCCTTATTCTAAAATAAAAAAATGAAGATTTTAGCTTTGTCTGCAAAGATATATGTGATGTTGTATAAACAATGCAAATATCTTTGGCACTGAATCCCATAATAAAGATCTCATTTAGTACATGCTAAATTTAAGATTTAATGTCACGTTTCCATAGGGTTTGTTGACTGTTAAATTTGTGACTTCCTTCGTCAGTTCCAGGGCTCAATAAAAGCAACAAAAAAACCCAATAAATCCTTTAACTTGTGAAATAAATACCACTCTCTGAAAGTCAGTGGTTTGGCCTTTTAAACGCACAGCCGTCCTCCTCTCCTTCTCCTCTCTTTCTGTACATTTATAAGAAGGTAAATCCATAGCAGTGCACTGTGACTCGTCATTGCAATAGAAGCCATTAATCAAGTTCTGCTGGTTTTGGAGTGTGATATCAATATCACTCCCTTCAGCCTTTAGTGTTGACAGTGCCTTCCAAAATACTGAAACGGCACTTTCTTAAATGGCAAACCAAACGACTTACAGTACACCTGTAAAAGCTGATAAAATGAAAAGATTGCTTTAAGAAAAATATCCTATTAGGAAGCATATTTCGCTAACATTTTGTTCATATATTTCCAGATACAGCTATGAATACATGATGTGGTGTAGAATGCAGTGTATATTGTTCTAGAAATGCAGTCCATTGTGGTGTGAATGGGAAGGTTTTATTGACTTATGTGTAAGATAACCATAGGACCAATTGATTGCAAAGCCACTGCAGAAAGCATTAGTATGTGTACAACAAGGAATATAGAAATGGATTTATTTTCCACAGTCATGGCACATTTGTGTGTTGTTGAGACACTAACACAAGATAAATTTGTTTTCTTTCTACACCAATTGTCACCAGTATTCAACTGGAAATTTATTAAGGGATGTCTGAGAACAGAGAGGAGGTTTACTGGGGTATTCATCATGTTACAAAAGATCATGAGCTCGGAGGGGAAGGCAAAGATCATCAAAGCAGTTAGGCTTTTTACTTATATTGTGCTACTCTTGAATAGGTACCGAAACAATATATAAAACAGTGACATGTGAACTCTTGTGGCTAGCAACGTTTTGCTGTAAATGGTAGGCTTAGGCTTTAGATAGGCTTCCTCCATTGTCACCTCAGCAGTTTGGGGCATCTGATGACTAGCTAGCTGCATATAGTATTACTCATTTGGACTGCACGTGGTTATTTTACTCTCAGCAGCAGCCCACTGCTGGGGCCCAGCAGTGAGGTTGTTCTGGGTTGACATGTGTTGATGTGCTCTCCATGAAGGCAGGGTAAGGTGCCCTGTGGGCTGGCACTTCTTGCCGTAGTTCCAGTACAGTCAGCAGACTGCAAGCAAGATACCTTCAGCTGAGATTCACTTTGAAGAATATGCCTGCCTTAGCAATTCAAAAAAATAACTCATTTTCCTTTTTGCTTAAAGTACTTTGGCCGGTTTTCACGTTCTTTCTCTTAGCCAGTTTTGTACGTCTGACGTTCACCATTGAAAGCGTTCACTGCCAGCAGCTTCAGGGCTCCTAAGGCTGAATTAGACATAGGAGTGATCCTTATGTTACCTTTTCATTCTGAATGCCTTTCTGCTTTCTCTTCTTCATTTTTTTTTCGGGAAGGGATCAGTGCTGAATGGTTCTTCTGCTCAGGAATGCTGATCAGCATCTAGGACAGCAAATCAAGCAGAACTCTTGCAGACATTTTGCACGAGGGAGTTATTAAGCAACATCATGCAAGTTCCTTCTCTCTCCGGCACTTAACTGTCATTCTTTTGAGGTGATGTTTGGTATTGTCTGCAGGCCTCTAGCCACAGATTATTTGCTAGGGGACAGGATACACCTGAGTCAGTGCCATAGCAGAGACGTGCCGTATGACAGCAGACAAGTTCATTGTAGACAGCTTAGGGCCAGGAGGTCACACGGCCACAAGCACACATGTTGCATAAGAAGGAGGACGGGGTGACTTCCCTCAGAGGTTCGATATCGTTGCTCAGATCTCCAGGAGAACACCTGGGAGCTGCTGTGCTGCCAGCCCCTGTGAGCAGGCTGGCCCAGTGCAGCGAGTGCTCCTCTGGAGAACTGACCCTTGCAGAGCTCATGCACCTACGTGCCTTTCTTCATGTTCTCCCAGATCTCCCGTGGCCACAGTGCTCCCCTGAATGTTCACTCGTATTTTATTGCTGTGTTTTGGTTTCTTTTCTCACAGATGGATCAGCTTGTATTTTTCCTGACTCAAAATCTCTGTTCTGCTAATACTTCCTGAAACCCTCCTGAATCTCTTTGCTCAGTTACAGCGATGTTCGTGAGATGTATTATTGACCAAGTATGTGACCAACATGCTGCTCTCTTCTTGGCATACTCCCTTCAATTAATCAATATGGCTGTTAAACAGAATGGGGCTAGTATGAGTCTCTGGGATGTGATGTGCTAAAAGCTTCAGCTTGATGTTGTGTCATTTGCTGTTACCCTTTGTGTTTAACTGTTCAGCCAATTTTCATTTGTGTGACTTGCACAGCTGGACTAACCCTCAATTAAAGACGCTGGAATGTTGTATTGAATGCTTTATTAATATTTCCTCTGAGGTATTCTCATCATCTGTGATGCTCATTTGTAAAACAACATCAAAAAAAAAGCTACAAATGGCATCATCTCAGATTTGCTATTGATCAACTCTGTCTCACAGTGTGGCCACTTTCTGTGCGGCCTGGTGTGCCGAGATGTGTCATTTCCCCTTTCCCCAGCAGCAAATCCAATAAACCCCTGGATAATATGTCATTATTATATGGAAATTTATGCATTATTTTGGTGGGGGTTCACTTCTTTGATTCTTACATTCAATTGGTTTCCAGTATAGTTTCATTTTTAATGAGGTTTTCATGTTCCTGGGAGGTCCCTTCTAGCTGTTCTAGACTATCTAGAATTTAGAGCTAACTCATTTGGTTTTATGGAAGTTAGAGTAATGGTCTTGTTCACTTTAAAATAACTTTTTCTTCCCATAACTAGGCCAAATGTAATTTCTTCAGGCCAAATGGATAATGCTGTTCACTCTGTTCTCAGTGTGGTATCCATTCTCTCTTCCTGAAACTGTGAATGGGATTTCACCCGGATTTATCCTCTCCCAAGTTTTGCCTCTTTTGCCCTTAAAGCACCTATATGGCTCAACCTGAGATTTGTTGCAAGCATTATTTTTGAACGCAAGGAAAACCAGAGAATTAGGTATTTTCATCTTTCTAAATTAATTCCTTCTCTTTGTCATCTAAAATAGAGTCTTTGCTTGAGCATGTTCACAGTCAGAAAATGAGCGTTTGTAGTGTGAGGACATAAAACTGATCTCACAACATTCATACATACTTTTGTGTTGGCTGTTATCTTGGGGTGTCCTTACTGTTCTTCAAGTCTACTGTAAGGAAAACAGCTTTTTTCTTTGTCTGCCACTGCGAGAGACTCACTACTGCCACTTTAAATAATTCTCTTCATGAAAACAAACATCAAATTGCCATTGCTACTGTTACTTCGTCAGCAATGCAACTGAGGCAAATACTTCATTAAAATATCTCTGTCTTGGGTAATGGCCCTGCTGTAAACACTGACTATCCTTGTCTAGAAGAATACATAAGATATAATAATCTTTACCAGGGTTTAGTTCTAGAAATTCTTTTTTTTCATGTTTCATACAGTAGGTTTGACTTCTAATCTAAAGAAAAAAGAGCTGTGGAACCTCCATTCATATTCGCTGTTGAACCTTAGAGCACAGCAAATATATAGGAACAGGAAAAATACAGACTTAATGCATCAGGCCTGCATGACGGACGGACCCTTTCTGCACATTGCATCTTTTTTAACCAGATGTGAATTGTATTATAGCTAGAATAATGGTTATGTGTGCTAGAGGCTAATCTCTTGAATCAGAAAGCCATTTGTTTTATTCTTAAGGCTCTTATACTACAGGAACCTGCTGCGATTCCAAAGTGTGAGTAGACAGGCTGATGCTAATGAAAGTAAATACTGCAAAAACCTGCGTATCGTGCTCAGACACATCAGTTCATGCTTCTCTCGTTATTTCCATTTAGAAGATTTCCAGTGTTTATACAGTGAAATTCACCACAGATAACTGAAATTAATATGATTTGGTTTTGTTTTGTTGGTGCAGACTTTGTTGCTGAAGCTTTGTGTCTACACATACACATTATGTGTTGAAATGATTTGAATATTCTGACTTTCAACAGGTTATAATAATTAACATTTAAATACACGCTGCTCTTTTCTGTGTGTGCTCTGCTGAATGTTGTGTATGTGGATCTTAATTGAAGCAAAGATTCAAAGCCAGTTTGAAAAAAAAAGCAATTAAAGCAGCCTGCACCATCACTGGAGGTAGGACAAAATAATTTCAAGCTGTCTCAAGACGAGAGTGGATGTGTCTCAAATGAATGTTGCGGCCATTCAGCTTTAGGGTAAAACTGCAAAATCCCCTCTTGGTCTCCTGGTTATGTTTTATGAGCAATGGCTGTCAGAGGCAACAAATTCCAGGAGCAGGCTCAGGACACTGATTTCCACGCAGATGTGATCCCTCAGTTTGGTCTGTATGTCGTCAGGATTTTGTCGATCCACTGTCAGTTACCAAAGGTTTCCACACATCATGATGGAAGTCTGAGTCCCAGTTAAAGGCTGCACATTTCACTAGACAGTGAAGTGCTGAAAAGTAGGAGCTCTGAAAGCCAGCTATGGATCTAACATGATTAGGGTATCCTCAGGCCTCTGAAAATAAGCAGGGAAGGCTTATGTGGGGACAACTTTCTCAGCAGCTTCTCCAAGCTTCCTGCCCTACTCTGTCCAAGTCCAATTTTTTATGATTCAAGGGCTTGTGTTTTAGGTTAAAATGTAACATTTTACAGAGAACTATCACTCATTTCCATGTGCTTTAAAGCTGTACTGTAGTACAGCCCTTTGGGAGCTGTTTCACAAACAGTCTGAAAATCCATGCAGAGGAGATAGAGAGATACAAGCTTGTCATGTGTCCCAAGGTAATACGTTCTGGCTGGTTAATCAAATCCTTCAGTTAAAGCAGGCATTGGAGTAGCTGACTTCCTTTGTGTTCTTGACACATATTTGGAAAACTGGCACTTAAAAGACTTAAGGATTTGTTAAAAGATGCTCCTCTGAGGGAGGGCTGCTGGCTTTGATGCAAACTAGTTGTCTAACAAGCCATCCACTTGGGTTGTTTACAGCATCGGGAGAGGTGGACTGCAGAGAAACTTCTCTTGACTGTCTAGTTAGTGTGTTGTTCTGTGGAAAAAGTGGTTTGTATATGCTGGAATTTCAATAGGATATTGCGGCATGCATCTGATATCTTTTCAGAAGTTACTTTGTTGCTTTTGTCTTGGTTTTGTGACATCAAACAGACAGGAAGCAGGAGACAAGGGTAGTGGTTGAGAGACAGCAATGCTTGTTTAGCTGCTTTCCTTACTGCATGCTGATACAGTTGTCTTTAATTCTCATTCTTATTTGGTACGCTGGATTTACATTTATTCATACTCTTTGGCTTTGTTCACCTTTCTTTGGTTCTCTTTCAGGCAGTTACTCTGCTTTATTGTTCTTGTGTGCACAAATGCACCGCAGTTCTATTTATGAAAGAGAGTTTAGCCAAATAAACCAGCTTAGCCTATGCTCTGCAGGGGCCATTAAAGTTCTTGTTATTCTTACTCTTCATGTTAATGCTTTGAATTTTAATTACTTTCACATGCAGATAAATATTACATGTTTTGTATACCTGTAAAGCAGGTTCTATGAATTCATTAAAATCACTTTTGTTTCATCTAGTATTTGCTTTATAACATTTTCAACAGGAGCAAATTCTATCGATTTTGCTGGGTTTGAGTTCACACAAAAGTCCTTAGTGATTTTTATCTGTGTTAGATTTAACTTTTTAGTGCTCTGTACATACTTGTAAGCTTTTACCATATGCGCATATCAGACCCATGTTTAGCTGTGTTGCTGCACTTCCAGAAAGGGAATGTCATTCATGATCCTTTTTCGAATATTAAACAAACACGCATGAGGAGGTTGAGCAATGACAGAGCAGATGAACACATACTGAGGCAGCATACATGACACAAGTAGTAACGCAGCAGCTGACAGCTAGGTAAGATCTTACTGTGCTGCGGAATTAGCAAAGATGATCTCTAAAGGAGTTCAGAGAGTGTTGTGTGTGTATTGGAGTGGGAAGAACGCTGCTCTCCCCAGATAACCTGAGGAAACATCACATTAGAAGTGGCTAGTTCAGAGGCAGATGTGTTCTTTGTAACTTTCTGAAAGCCAGCTTATCCCATAGATAACATGCCTAAGGACTGCCATGTTCATTTGTATTGCACAGCTAATTCAAGTTCAGGAATGACCTGGCTAACTTCCTAAGACCCACAGCAGTGGACTATATTACGGGTTGCAGACTTTTTCCATGGGAAATAAATGCTTCTTGACGCCTAAGATAGTGCTAAGAAACCATACAATAATTCCTTAATATCACAAACAATTTGGTTGTTAAGTAAATGATTCCATATGTAGAATAAGCCACAAATCATTTAGTCCTTGAATTCCGCTGTTTGAAATGTCTCTCTGGCTGTGGGTTAGGAAGGAGCTTTTAGACTTAAAAGGTAAAATCCCATAGAAGGAATTTAAA
This sequence comes from Loriculus beryllinus, assembly GCA_039877255.1. Lineage (NCBI taxonomy): Eukaryota > Metazoa > Chordata > Aves > Psittaciformes > Psittacidae > Loriculus > Loriculus beryllinus. The sequence goes on from JBCJKH010054554.1 coordinate 8,934, forward strand.
CGAGAGTAATATTTCACTTTTTGTTTTGGTTTTCCCCTCAGAGAGAATATTTCCACCTCTGACAAAGGTTTTGAAAAGTTTAATGATGTTTTTGCTTTGTGCTTTGACTTTGATAGACAAAACTGTATATATTCCTCTCTTCCCCAACATAGATTTATTTCAGATTGTAGCTGGTTTGTCGTTGAAAGGAAAAAATAAACAACATAGGTTTCCCTGGGCTGCTGTAGCAGACCATGTTTTCCTTAAAGTAATGAAATTTAGTTCAGCTTCCACATTGACTTGTGCAGATACTTAGTTCTCTAGAATATTTACAAGAAAAAGAACCCCTTAACTGCCTAATGATATAATAAACAAATTAAAAAGCACTGTTTTTACGTAGTCTTCTAGATCAGAAGGTAAACCAAGATCTTTTCATTTCTTTGTAGACTTGAAATGAAAATTCTTTCTCAGATGTGGTTTTGGTTTTTTTTTTTTTCAAGAAAGAAACAAAATAAAAAAAGGAAGAAAACCCCAATGCTTAGTTTTCACTGGAGGGTAATATCCATATTATTTAAGTTTACAATGGGCTGCTTGTGCTTAGATGAACAGTTACTACATCATAACTCTTGTAACAAGGGTAACAGGAGTTCAGGCATTCGTCATACTAAAGCCTCTAGAGACAGGAAGGCAGCTTATATACTTTAATATTCTCTGGCTTCATGCCCTGATTTAAAATACTCCTACAACATCTTTTACACATACTTTGTATTGGCTGTGTTCAAAGTAAATGTATGCAAGTTGTGGTAGTTAACAATGACTTAGAAGCTTTGTAGTGTTTTCCATCGAAAGATCCCAGAGCAGTTTCAGCATGTAATTTCCTTAAAACCTTTCTGAAAACACAGATTTTAAATCTACATCAGAAGGTATTATAACTGTTACTAGAGAGGGTTACTGGTATATATTTTAAATTCTTTCTTTATTCTATGTTATGCATTTGGTTTATCTGCTTTGGAGATGGAATGCTACGGAGCCAAGCAGAATTACAGTCGAGGTGAATTTGTCTTGTACTGGCAACCACTGTGTGCTCTTTAAATTATTTATATGTTCCTTTGGGAGACTTTCTTCTGTCAATCATAAACGAAAAAACCAGACAATTAATACTTTGTGATTCTCTCTTTGGCAGGATGGGAGAAAAGGGGGGTGTTTCTTTCTTTCCCTTGCTATCTCTGACTTCCTAGAAATGTTGGTCATCAGTAACTGAGCAATTTTGCATATGAATTAGTTTTTCTGATTCTAGGTGGTGAGATTCAATATACTCAGGTTTATTTATGAGGGTCTCCATATAAATGTTGAGTACAGAAGAAAACAGACAATTAGTTATAAGAACTGAAATAAATAAGCATCAGGGCAAAGCTGATTTCACTATTGCAAATCTTGGCTAGCAAGACCAGATTTTTCAGCTCAACAATCTGGAGCTGTGGATCATTTGAAGCGTTTGTATCTCTATCTTTAGAGTTTGTAGGGGAATGAAAATTACTAAAACCATCTCTAGATTTTACCTACAGGATGAGTGACCTGCACCTCCCAGAGCCAGGGCTTACGCTCTGAAGTGTATCCTCAGTCCCAACCATTCTTGTGCATCCCCACTGGCAGCAGCAGACACAGGTGGGTGTCTGTTCACAGTGACTGTGTCCTTTGAGCCCAGAGCAAGGATACTGCAATCCTACTGACCTGCTCTCTTGGGATGCAGCAGCCACCTCACACACACCCTGTGGGACTGTCCCCTGCCCCAGCACATGCAGCCCTGCCTTTGTGTGTCCCTGCAGCCAGCTGCAGACCTTTCACGGGGTGCTTTCCCAGGGCAGCAGGATCCCATGGTTGTCCAGGTAAGGCACAGCCATTGCTCTCACATCATTCTGGCCTTTTTCATGCTGTTGAAAGGGGAATGAGATGGGAGGAGGATGCTAAGTCCAGATACTCAAAACCTGAGACTGCATCTTGGCTCCACTTAACATGAAAGAGTGAGAGCCCCATGCTGCAGTAACCTACATAGCATGGCCTCACCCTCATGGCCCTTTTTTACCTGGACTGCTTTTGGTTGTTGCATGTGTATATGTTAGCAGGTTTTGCTTTCTTTTCAGGGGTGTTGTTCATAACTAAAACTCTCTTTTCTTCTGACTCTTGACACTAAGTAGTGCTGGCTGTGATTTAATGCTTTCTCCCTCACTGGCAGTCCTGGCAGTTGGCTCCCAGTACAAGGCTCTGGCAGAACTTGAGCTCTAGCAACCTTAGTACGGATTCCAGTTCTTTCTCATTTGGACTGAGAGGTATCCTAATTCCAGCTTGCTTTTCCTGTAACGTGCTTCATTATTGCTTCCACTTTATAAGGAAGAAATAATATTCAGAATATTTGGGGATTTTGCACAAACAGATGGTGAATAACTGAGCCTAATGAGGGGAATAAGTTGGATCATGGTGGTAGTGTCAAAGAGGGGATTACTGGAAGGTCTGTCTTGTACGAGCTGAGAATGCAACAAGCAGAAATTGTAGCCAAGTATATTCCTGAGCAGTTTTCTTCTTTGATTCTTTTCCTCTTTACCAACATTTTTGCAACTGTCCTTGTTACTGAAAGGTAAATAACTGCCATTGACATGTAGGCATGTGTCCTTGTCAAAAAATAGCTTTGAAATCTTTCCTAGCTCCATCCGTACGTGCATTTTAGTATTTCCCTTCCCAGATCTCAGATTTTCTCTTTCCTTTTCTCCAGTCATAAGAATTGAACCAAATCTTCTATTTTTTGCATACTGCAAATCAAAAAATAGCAGTTATTTGTGTTATATGCAGAAAATATTTGCAAGTGTTGCTATGCTTGAGTATTACTCTGACTGACTGGTGAACTGGGAGTGCTTAATTGCACTTCACTGTCTCTGTCTGTTCTTGGGAGATTATGGTTGTGCATGCGTCCCCAAGCCTGGCAGTTGGCCTAATTTAGTTTAGGACCCATTGTATCTAGAGGTATTCAGGGCTGGCATTAGGCCAGGCCTATTTTAATTGCAGCTTCTCTCAGGCTCCTTCCTGGAGTTTTGCTTTTCTTTCTCCCCTACTTTTCAGTTGTGTGGCTGGAGGGGGCGTAGAAGAGCAAACAGTTCACAAAGACTTGAATCTTGGAAGGCATGCACAGGCAAACTCCTTTGCTGCAGACTAGCCACCCATGAACTCTCATCATCCAACTGGGTAAAGCCTTTGGCACTTGGAGGATGCATTTTTTTTTGGACTATAGATGGTAACAGGAGGGAGTTCAAAAACTGAGAAGGAAGATGTAGTTTTCGCCCCATCTATCTCATGAACAAGCAATCCTTGCCCATAAAACCGATTTTTGTCTGCAAAATTATGGCCTGCAGTTAGGCTTAGGTTCCTGAGCGGGTTGTATAAATCAGGCTGTGCCTTTTACATCCACTCCTCTTTGTCAGAGAATGAATCTTGAGCCAGAGCCCACTTACTGCTGTTTTTTTGACTTGCAGTATGCAAATGCTTCAGTAGACAATTGAAATTTAGGGAAAGAAGTATGATTATGTGTTTCTGATGCCTTAAGTGTTTGGAAGAAAAAGAAGAGTCTTGGTTGCGAGTTCTTTACTTTCATGTTGTCCTTCATAACTCGCTTTGCCATCTAACTATAATTTTTCTTCCATTTGCCTTTTTTTCAAGAGGGAAAGGAAACCTTCATGTGACCAAGCTGTAGCCTTACGTATCAGTTATCTGCTTCTCTGCTCCTGTATGGGCTGATGTGGGAGCATTTAATTTAGTAGGAAACTTGTCCCCTTTGTCTCTTATCTCTTCCTTCAGCTGTAAAACTTATTCTAATTCTATTCAAATCTGGTGGTACCACTCCTGCTTTCTTGCTAACACATCTTTTTGCCTATTTACAATTGAAATGCAAATTCATGAAGCTTAAAACGTCACGTAAAAAAACTATTCAATAAAGGGAGATGAATTAAGTTTTGGAGGAAGGTGGTGAATTCTCCTTTTCTTAATACATTAAAAAAAACCCCAAAAGGCAGAAAACTTGGCACCGTGTTTTAGAAAGAAGATGCAGTAGGCCATAGGTTCCAACATTTCTCTCTTTCCTGGAAGAGATTTAGAAACTGACCTCAAAACAATCAATCCTGCTTCCTATTGCCACTTTGCAAGATTGGTTGCACATAAGCACTGACTAGTATTTCCAGCAATAGAAAGTTCTCCCAGAAAAAGATCTTTGGTTGATGTGTAGTGGTAGGGGAGAGAAGCTGGGGAACAATTTGTGCACGTAATAAAAATTGCAATCAGGTCTACTGCCAGTGAGAATAAAATCCACTTATCCACTGAAGTCAACAAGATATTTTGCAGAAAAATTGCTCAGGGAGAATAATGTTGGGAGAATATGGCTCACAGCATCCACTGTGATGATCCTGGAAAATCTGGTAGAGTGACTAGCTAATATGGGTGACTGACTTTCCTGATCAAAAATCTGATTTGTCGTAATCACATTCAACTGCATCTGATGTTGTCGTTGAAAGATATGGAAAAGTTAAACACTGAAAAATAGAACAGTGCACACAAACCTTAATGACTGCGTCTGATTCAGCCAGAAAAACTGCTGTGATCAATCCATAAGTGAACCTTTCTTCTTGAAAGCTCACATACCTTGCATAGTCTGCCAGCCTTTTGTAACCAGTCTCTGTTCTCCATAAAACACAAGCTGTAAGGCAGACTCACCCTGCTCTGAATTCTTATTCTAAACACCATCCGTACCATGTCTGTTCATTACATCAGAATGCAGATAAGATTTTTGCATTTCTGAACAGGATGCTGCAGCTGAGTTCTTAAGTCAGTTGGAAATGCTAATGAGCCTCCTAGGCTCACCTTGTTTGACAGTTGCTGTTCTGCACAGGTTTTCACAAAGGCCCACAGCGTTTAAATGAAGGACACACATACAATATTTCAAGGAAATAAAGGAAGAACTCAAATATCCCATCCTTCTCTCCTGAATAGGCAGGTGCTCACTTATTTCTTCTTTCTCTTGTATCTCACAAATTTTCCCTTGCTGAAAATAGGCAGCATTTTGTAGATTCTCATTCTTTCAGGACTATCTCAAACATTTTCTTTGATTCAATTTTTCTTTTCTGGTAGACATATTTCACATGAAATTTTTGTCAACTTCATCCTGCTTCAGCTACAGTATTTTCCAGCCTTTTTTACCTTTTTTTTTTTTTTGAACATGTTTTAAATCTCTGGATTAATTTGTTCTGAACCAGACAGGGCTGTTTCAGAGTCTTACCAAAATCAATCACTAATAGTAAAAATAAATTAAAGTTTTGCTTTTCACTTAATTAAAAAAAAACGAAACCCACAACCTAAAGTTTTTGAGAAGCCTGATGCTTCTAATTTTGAAAAGGAGAACCTAAAGTTGCCATACTGCAAGGGAGTATTTTCTTCTTTGTTTATTTTCTGGCCTTACAAAGGTTTTTTTAAGGTGAAAATCTTAGTACTAATGAAGAGAGCAATCATGTACTATGCAGGAAATGTCGTCTTGACCTTCTTGAGCCCTGGAAGTGGTTATCCTGAAACATGAGCATTAATATTTCCTGCATTCTCATAGTATGTGTTACAACTTGTTATATCAAGATCTCAACAGACATCTGAAGTACTGGTATTACTTACCTAGCAGCTGTGAGTAAGATAATAGTTCAGAGCATCAACAACTCAAAAAAGAGTAGTAGTTAAGGGAATGCTGCTACTTATCTCTTGTAAAAAAGAGTATTCTCTTAACTTCTTTTCTGTATGTGTACAAATGCATCTTCTCCTTTGCAGGGTTTTCAGAAATACAATACTCTTCTAAATTTCTCTTCATATCAAAGCACCGTCTTTTACTACTTTTTTTCAAAGAGATGCCTTAACTGAATTCTTTATATTTTCAATATGGAATATAGTATCAGTTTATATTTTAAAACTTGTACTAGTTTTGCATGATTTGTTTAAGTGCTCATTAATTCCAGCTGGTCAAGTTCAGCATTTATTTAGGCAGAGGTCAGTTAGGATAGGGAAATGTCAGAGAGGAAGTGGTGTGTTATAATGGAAAGGATAACAGGGGGTGGGGTGGTGGTGGGGTGGGGTTTTTTGTTTGTTTTTTTTTGCTGTTGTTGTTTTGGGAGTTTTGTGTATGTGTGTGACACTAATTTAACATTAGTATCATATAGATTATTCACTCGCCTTACCTGTTTGTTACTGGCCTTGGATTATGTTTGTGAAATCCTGAGAAATGCATTTATCCTTGCATGAGAAGAGATTGTTGTTCTTCCGTATGCCTGCAGTTGGGGAAGATGGGAAAGTAGTCTGACAATCAGCTCCAATCACTGCAAATTCATACTGGTTGCCAGGTAGGCATCCTTCATTCTTAGTGCTAAATACCCAGAGATATAATTTCAGTAAATAGGATTTAACAGATCCTTGTTTATTTTTCTGCTTTTGTATACCCAGTGTGTAATGAAATATTCATACAAGAATTGTCCGAAATTCAACGCAGGATTACTCACTTCAGGCTGGAGGTCTTATTTGAAACTCCACCTTCCAAAATCCTTTAAAGCAGACTATCCATAGCACACATGAGCTAAATTGCTCTCAGCTGACTGAAAGGGAAAATCAGGAAGAAATGATCAAGCATTTCCTTTTTCTCTTGAAAGTAAAAAAGCCATAGAGAAACACAATGGTATCAACCAAAGGAAAGGGTATCTGGTTTAGCTGGTAATAATGTTTACTGAATGAGAAATGCTGTTTAATTAACTGACAGGTCTTCACAGAATGAACACAGATACAGAGAGGGAGAATGCGGCAGAGGATCTAAACAACAAACTGCATCCAGGACCTAAAGCAGAAGTGGAACTGGTCCAAGGAGGAAAATCCATCCCATGGAAAATCTCACTGAGAGTTTTCTAGGCAAAAACCCAATTTGAAGCTCCCTAAAAATGAATGTTTACCTCCAGATTATTTACTGGCAAGGATCCCATCAAGTTTGGTCTCTGAGCTAAACAGTCAAGATATTGGAGAGACTGACAGCTTGATCTTCTTTTTTCCCAGGCCTCTCTTTCCTTTCCAGCCTAGCAATAGTTGCTGTTTATGTAGCTGGGTTTGGTATGTTAATCCCATAAGAGATTTTTCTTTCCTTGACTCATATGCAACTTAATGGAAAACATGCCCATCTGATGTAAAGAAATTCCAAGTGTCACCTTTATTTAGGTCCATAAAAGTCCTTGTCTGCTAGGTTTAAGTGTGTCCTGTGTGTGCCTACAGAAACAGAAAATTTCAAACACTAGTATTTCTTGAATTATATCCTTATATGTATATATATAACATAAACATACATTTATATACTTATATTCAGTGTATTGAATAAACTTGTTCAGTTCAAGACCAGTTCCTCTTTTCTTTGCCCTTACTTAAAGAAAGTGACTATTTGGTTATAAACTCTATAAAACCCACATTCTTATCCAGAAATAAACAAGTATTCAGTAGTGCTATTGCATTTTTTTTAATAATTTTTGTCAGTGATGACACGGCCTCAAGAGATTATTTCTATGAAAGAATTTCAGTGATGTCTATTCACCTCTGGACCTATACTACAGCCTCTTTTTCTTCTCTCTCTTATATCTAGCATTCCATTAATGAAGAATGCTATCAAATACTTTAAGCTTTTACTACTACCCTGGACAGCATTTCAATAGCTGTCCACCAGTCAGGAGTACTGCACTGCTGTGTTTCTACTTTGCAGAGGGTATCTTATTTTGCAATCCTCAATAATACATCAATTTCTTCTTCTTTTTGTCAATGTAAGGATGCTTTGCTTTTCACTGATCATGCTTAGTTCTTTAGTTCAGTCAAAGATAGTTCTTTCACTGTACATACCAGCTATCTGAGCACATTACTTTTCATAATAAGACATCTTTTCCAAAGTCCTTCCTATCGGCTGTACCAGTCTCATTGCCAAAGGCACTTTCTCCAGATTCTCATGTAGCATCTGCCCTTTAAAATAAGTGGGTTTATGTATTTTTTCCACCCTAGGAATTTTATATATATCTATGTATATATCTATTGTTGATCTACAATTATTACTTTTTTTTTTTTGTAGATCTACATTATTTCTTGTCAAAAACTAAGATTTTTACACAACTGAACTTCTTCAATGAGAAAATTTTGGGTTTTGGAAAAAGGTCACTTGCCACTTCTTCCACTGTAACTACTTCCACTCTAAAATCTGTCTACATGCACTAGAGCCTGCCTATTAAAGTCCAATTATTGGCAATCATGGTAGGATTTGTTTTCAAGCAAGTGCTGCACAATACATCTTTCTTAGACCACCTTATAGCACTTTTTTATAATCCTTGATTAGTCTTTGCCTGTTAATATTCATTAGATGCTTAAACATCCTGTACCATCAAGTATCATCATGCTTCACTTAATATTGTTTGAACTGAATGCCAAGAAAGTGTTTGGTAGCAATGAATTGTAATATCTGTATTTTTAGAAACATTTGAATTTGCTGCCTCGTTTACTAAGAAGATCAAGACTGTATCTTATTAAGATACGGCTAAAGTTCAAGTTATTAACAAACTTCAGATGCTTTTCCTGTGAAAGATGAGGCAATAAGATTTGAATTAGGACATTTTTTGTGTAATATATTTAGTTTCTTATGGTTTCTGTAGATGCCAGTAAATTAGCACATATATATCAGATGTCACTAAGCAATATGTATTATCTGCTGTGTGTGCTAGGAAATTAGAGCACATTTGGCAATAACTTATTAGCATTTCAAACTTTTAATTACTATGATAACTGGCAATTGTTAATAATGTTAGGAATCCTTATATAAACTTTGTTTAATGACAGAGGGAATGGGCATACTATATATATATATATATATAAGGATCTGCTTGTTTCCTGGAATAACCATGATGAAATTTCCTTATGAAAATGGCAGCTTTGCATGTTCTTAAGCACTTTTCTGAAAGGAAAGTCTTTGAAAGGCTATGCATCTTTTAAATTTTTCTGTATTTGAAGCAAGTAGCAAACTATGTTGAGGCAGTCTTAACATCACTAGGCTTTCAGTGCTGAATAATTTGGTTTGTGTATCTGGAGCAACAGTACCTAGAGGAATGGGAGCAGAGGCTGAATTTCCATGTGGCAGACTTGCTGCAGTCAAAGAGGCTCCATCTGTGCCAAGTCCTGGAGTGACATCATTTGTGTGTGGCAGGTACATGATGAATCTATCATAACCTGTGCCTCCAGCTGATTCACTGAGGACCTCCGATTTCCAAGAGATGCCCAATGATGTGGGCCAGCACAGAGGGGGATTTTTGAGAGAGGAAGAGTGGTAAATGCTTCTCTCTTTCCCCACCAGAGTTACTCTGATTGCCACCTCCATAATGGAGGTGTACTCTTGTTTTTGAAAGGTTGCCCTAAACAGAAATCAGTAATGTGCAGAGCAACTACAGTGTGATATTAGTAGCACATGGGGTTTTTTTTGTTTACCAGATGTGTCCTCATGTGAAGGATCATCTATGGTAGTTCCACATCTTCCTTCTTTGGTCTTTCGGCATAACTTCTCAAACAGCTGGCCAGGAGGCCTGTTCTAGGGCTGCGGTTGGGAAATGAAACTGATATGAACTGGACTGAAAGGTTAGATGTGTGGCCAGTTACTATGGACCACCAAATACATAGTAATATTTTGTGCACGTGCTCTTAACCAGAAAAACTGTTGTGTAATTAGATTTAGCCCATTTTCACTGAAATTCATTAGAACATGCTGCTATATGGACTGCTTATAATTAGTCCTGCTTATTAGCCAGACTAATACTGCACTGATGCGTCTGTCTTGTTTCTGGTACTTGAATTAATACTTACGGAGGCAGCCCACTAGCTCACCTCAGGTTTGGTTTGTGTGACGTAGACATACCCTCTGTACCATTTAAGACAGCTGTGCCAAGCCACCCCAGCACATGGAGCAAGAGTAGGCAGCTGTGGCTTTTCCACAGGTACTAGAGGTCAGGTCAAAGTTGATCCAAAGCAGCTCTAGCAAACAGCTGTGTGTAGAATCATAGAATAGTTAGTGTTGGAAAGGACCTTAAGATCATCAAGTTCCAACCCCCCTGCCATAAGCAGGGACACCCCACACTAAACCATGTCAC
>JBCJKH010054555.1:0-22770 GCA_039877255.1 Loriculus beryllinus
CTAAAATATGGCCTGAGGCTAAACCCTGAGGTCTACTTACATCCTCCATCCCTATTGGTGGGATGGACTTAGTGCAAACTAGTTCTTAACTCACATTCATATTGTTGTGCTGCTCTATGCCATCTCTAATTTGGTTTGTTTTCCTATATCCAGTTTATTGAAACTTTACTAAAAACCAAACATATTAGTTCTACAATTTTTTTTCCTTTTTTATTTCTTTTTCAGTGGAATTAATCCATCTAATGAAATACTGTACAGGGTAGCTTAGTGTCTCACCAGTGATAAATACATACTGTGTTTTATTCCACCTTTCTCTTACTATACTGCTAACCATTCCTTTTTTCAACATTTGTTCTAAGGCTTTGCATGCAATTAAAGAAAACTGAAATAATAATTTTCGTTCTGAAATATAAAGAGTACACTACTTTTTGGTATTAAAAAATGCTTCCCTTATTAACTTGCTAGGTTTCTTTAATATTTCTATTCTAGGATGGAGATAATCAAGTTGTGAGAACTGGATTATCTAGATACCTCTGGTTTTGGTTTTATATTGTCTCAGAAAATAAGATGCCTTTACTTTTACTTAGAAAGTCTGGATGCCTTTTTAGTCTGATGTTCTGCTGAGCATGAAGGATCTTTTCATGATGTGATGTAATGTTAACATCAACACTAATGTTATAAGCCAGTGTCTTGGTAAACTGGTATTGATGCTGTAACTTGCACTGTGAAGCAATAGTCTGAGTTTCCATTTATGTTGACTTAATTGGGTAATGATTGAACAGTCTGGTCAACCCTGCAGGCTCACTGAACCTGACCGTGCTTAACCTGGGTGCTGGGTGCACCTATATCAGAGGCTGTGCTGTACAGTGCATTTGCTTTATCCAGTCATCTATGTGTAAAGCACAAGGATGAGCATTTTCTAAAACTAGACTCTTTCCAGTACTCTCATGATCTGTAAGTAAACATACCAACTGTGTGTTTAATATAAGTTCACTCTACATGAAAAACAGTGAATGCAGATTTACAGTTATTAATGCTTTTAGTGCCTCTTCTATCTTGGTAAGTTACTTAGCTAAACTGATATGAGTGGAAAAATACATAATGAGTGAGACTTAAAAATGCTAAACTTGAAAACAGAAAGCTGTTTTGGGCTTTCATCACTTTTTCTATCAGCAGTGCAGTGTTGATCTGCACCTTTTTAATTCTGGTATTAATATGCATGGAATTTATAGACATCAAAAAGATAAGAGCTTTTTAGTTTCCACAGATAATCACATATGTACAAATCTTGCCTGTGCATTTTAATAAAACACTGACTTTGCGAACAACTCTTGGCATTTGAAAAAAATACCATTAGTTATAGTCTTGTATTTTTTCTTTTTTTTTTTTTCAATCTCCGCACTATGAATTTTTCCATTGTTGAAGCAAGAGCTGATTTAAATCTTAAATTCAGTATTTTATATTTGGCCATACAGCTGCATTTTTTAGTTTCAGCTCTCCTTATATTTTTAAGCATTAAGCAAGTTTAGAGGAATAAAAGGTAACTGGTTAAGTTGAGCTGCAGATAGTGTGGCAACTTCAGAAAGTGTGGCAGATAATAAGACATGGACTGAAATATCTTTTTTTTCTAAATTGAAAATCTAGATAATGTAAAAAGGTTATAAGGTTTATTTTCATAACAATTTTGAGTGGTAAACATGTTAAGTTTGAAATATGTTTTGCCCTGAAGTACGTATTATTTATTCCCAGTCAAGAAATGGAGAAACTGAGGCATAGGTACTACAACTTCCCTAGCTTTAAATACAATACAAGTGTCCTGATTTCTCATTCTGAGCATCACATTTATGAGACTTGCATTTAATTCATGTCTTTATTCTTCCCAGTGCTTTTGCACTCTAAAGAAAATCATTTTCCCCACAGGGATCTCAAATGTATTAGTCAATCTTGTTAGGGCAGCAGCATCAATATTCCAGCTGCCTGCTGAAGGGAACCTGTGGGATGTCTTTTTTGGGGTTTGACTTGCAAATGGCTGGCAGAATTTAGGAGGGTTTTCCCTTATGATATTTAAATTTAGTACTGTCACTGGTGGACCTCCTATTAAAATGTAGATGATTAAAACAGCTCTAGCAGTTAACATTGAAAATTATATTTCTGACAGTTATTGCCTTTGTGTGCAGTTTAAGTGAACAAATACGTGACAGTTCATTGATAGCCATTAAGCTCAACCGAGTACAATGAAGCCCTTGTCTCAAATTCACTGCAGAACTTTCAATACTTTTAAATAATAAATCAGTTCATTTACTTACATCTCTCTTTTCCACTGACTGTCTTCTTTTCTGGAAGATTTTGTCAATGTTGTCTTTGATCTGCTCAATGAATTTATTTCCTAAGCCGTTGCAGCTGAGAAGGTTGATGAAGATGGCTGTTTGGAGAGCAGACTTTCAGAAGTATCTATGGCATCTGTACTTCATTCCTGTGATTCCTTTTTTATCTGGTTTTGAGAGCTTAGTTAGGCTTAGCACTGTTTTATAGTAATGTAATTTTATAGGTAATAAAGGTAAACTAATTCCATAGATCTTTGCTCCTTATCTTATATTATTACTCAGTAGAAAGTTCAAAATTCTAGAAAAGCTAACTTCAAACCAGCACTAAATATGAAGTCTGTGGATAGAGATCTGAGGGAAAATGGAATGGTGCTTTCAGTATACTGGGTTGTTAGTTTTTCTCAGATCTTCTGGCCAGGTCTATGCTTTGATGCATTGTCCTTGTCTTACAAACCAGACTCCTACCTGGGTTTGAACTAAAAAATATCTAAGTCTTAGTTTATGTCATGGGGGGAAGCTGGAGGATATTATAGCCCCTAACATAAATGGGTGAGTACATATATAACTCTTGCATATTTACTTATGTGTAGCATGAGTCAGATTTGGAGAACTAATAAATTTCCTTTTGCTGTTATGTTGAGTGCTCATGTAATTACCATTATATGCAATAAATACAGTTTTGAGTAAGACTTCTCAGGTCAGCATTTTCCTGAAAAGGGCTATTATCTCTGGGGAAGGAGATTACTTTGGTAAGATATAGCAAACTGTAACTCTGTGTTCCCACACCGTGATTAGTGGGAGGTATACAAGAGAGGGTAGTTTAATACCTTGAATATTGTCAGAAACTGGAAAAGCTCTGCACATAACAGTGCATTACAGCTTCTTTCTGCTAAGCTCTGACCTGAAATATGTAGTTAATACATGCGGCTTTTTCACACAAATCTGATAGATCCTGCATTATAATAGGTACTGTTGTGGTGATTCAAGAAATCTGGCTTTCAAGAAATTGCCCTTACGTTGAATTTAATGTTGCTTTTAGAACCATTTTTTTCTTTCTTAAGAATTGGCATAGAACTGAAGGGAAAAGAAGTATTAGCAAAATAGTGAGATGTAAAAATCATAGAATTATAGAATAGTTGAAAAATGGAGAAATGAGAATAGAATAGAAAAACGGAGAGTTCATGCTCAAGAGCCACATATTTTCACATAAAAAGTTTGACCTGGAAGAAATCTTCAGTCTTTTAGTACTTCTCAGATGAACCAAGTGAAGTAATTCATTAGCAAAGCACTTACTTGGCAGAAATATAAAAACGTGAATATTGTTCACACTGTTAAAAGCTAAGCACTGCAAGGAAAGACACTACCCAGAATACTTGAGCAATATAGCATGGTGCAGTAGGCCTATTAGGCTACAGGCATTTGATTCTTTGACTTTTTTTTATTTTTTAATACTTTGATGAAAAGTCACAGAGTTTTTAAATGCTTCCCTCTTATTCCAGGAACTAAACTTGGTAAATTAAGTTAGGAATGTTTCCTTTATGGATATATTTGAAATTAACATTTGAGTTAAATTTCTAGGTTTTAATTCATTGATTGGTCTTTTTAATCAGTGATACTGGTGAAATGATTTGTTGCAGCACAGTGTGTTCAATCTCCCTCAGCCACTACTGATACACTGTTTAGATAACACATCTTGAGCTTGCTGTTTAAGACCAACATCCTTAGGAAATTAGGAAATCACTGTTTGTGTGTGTTTTTGTCAGCTTTGCCTTCATAACTTTTCAATTCTTTAGCCAGTTTCAGCTGGACAGAAGAAGGAATGACATAAAAATAAAAATAAAAATACTACTAGTGAAAAAAGAGACATCTGGGCTTGTGCAAGTATAACAAAAATAGAGGCAGGAGGACAGACTATCGAGGCTGTTTTATTATTTCAGTTTTTTATTAGATATTAGCAAATACGCATGAGAGGGAGAATTTGTGAATTCTCTGATGCAGGGATAAAAAACAGTCATTAGAAAACCAAACCGGGCTTTATTGCAGTCAGTGCTTTTGGAAACAGCTGTTAAAAGTTAACTTTATTCCAGAAAGTACATGCTGTGTTCTGCTACATTACTTTAGTTAGCATAACATATTTAGACCAAGTAGTGAATTTCATTATAAAGACCTTATCAGTAAAGGGCTATGAAAATAGACATTTTTAAAAAATGGAGGGCTTGTTAATGCTGGAGAACTGTTGGTCTTGAAGGTCTTTTCCAACCTTGCTGATTCTATGATTTAAGATTTCTTCTGTATTTTCACTGTGTGAAAATAATTTCAGAACTCTAAATCTACATGAACAAAGATTGTGTTAGCACTTTGGAAAAAAATACTTGCTTTCTATCAGAGGTGATCTTACCTACTAAAAAAGAGGACTGCTATTGCCATTCTCTGCTGGTAAGTTGGTTTTGCTACCTTTAGAAAAGTAATTTAAAATAAAAACATAGTTAAAAAATGTATATTCTTTCATTTAAAAACAAAACCATTTTTTGCTAAAGGGGGGATGTAACAAATTAAGGTAGATGTGGTTACAAATGTTAAAGACAAGTGAACCTCTATTAGCTGCAGAGCCTTTTCAGTTTCCCTTTTTTTCATGGTCCTTGTTACAGTTTGTCCTGACAGCTGACAGTCGCTTGTTTGGGATTCTGTCTGGTTTTTAATTTATGACCATTAGAAAAAGTGATAGCCACAATGGCATCAGAACAGATGGCATTATGAGGGTCATGGACCCAAAGACTTACCAGAGGGCAATGAAATGCTATGACACAATTGCAGTCTGTGATGATGCTTTGTCATGTTAATTGAATGCCTAGGCAGAATTTGGTAGGTTACATCTGCCAGAAATAACTCTTCTTGATGTAAAGTCTAAAACAGTATGGAGTGCTGTCAGATCTATTAAAATAATTGATGCTTCAAACTTAACTTCCTTTAAGGTAGTATGAGCAGCTGGTGATCTTTGTTGAAAATAAATTATGTAGCTTTAGCCTGGGCATCCAAACTCATCTCATTGCTGCAGAATCAAACCCTAAGCTTCTC
The DNA here is from genome assembly GCA_039877255.1 of Loriculus beryllinus. Taxonomy (NCBI): domain Eukaryota; kingdom Metazoa; phylum Chordata; class Aves; order Psittaciformes; family Psittacidae; genus Loriculus; species Loriculus beryllinus. Next base: position 5,400 of record JBCJKH010054555.1, read on the forward strand.
AAAATTGAAGAGGTTTTATTAGTAGGTGCAGTTTTTCTGTCATGTGCATTAGATTTGCTTTAATGTAACATTTATATCTGAATACTTTTGCTGAAGATAAAATCTGTGAATGTTTAACACAATATCTGGTAGAAAATGTCTGTGTTGTGCTGTAGACTCAGTGACCAACCTACGTTCCAGAATTCCCACCTTCCACACCAAACCCATGCTGTTGCTGCAGTTCTTACCCTTGAAAGTGGAAGCTGCCACTCTGCATTTCAACTCTTCACTCAGTGAGCACTAACTTCCCAGTTTGCTTATTCTCATCAAATCCTAGCTTTGTGTGGGAGTGTCTTTTCTGACATCCTTGTGTTCTTGCTGCCAACTGTGCTCCAGTGAACTAGAAAGTGACTGAAATGGACAAGATTCTGACATTCTGGGAAGCAGGATTCAAATCTGCTTCAGCTGCTTGTCAGCTGACAGTAGTAAGCCAAAGGAAAGGACCGAGAGAGAAATGGCATTTGGAATTACGGTTTTTCTGCATATTCCAGCATTATGCACTAACTTATTATACAGTTTGGAATTTGGAATTCATGAACCGTAAACCAACCACAGCATATGATTAAACATGCTGTGTCATTCAGTGCAATGGTGGGTAACCATTTTAAACCATAACCACATTAAACTCATGTTTTGCCTCAATGTGTGACAGGAATGTAATGTTTATTGTGGATGGCAAAGGTGAAATAAATAGTGAAAATGCAGTTATGGAAATGGTGTCAAGGACATGTTGGTGGAAGAGTATAAGGCAATTTGCCACAATTCTGGAAGAACTAATAGATGAAATAGCAAATCTCACTAGTCCAGTAATATTAGTGAAACCTAAGTTAGCAAAAGATTTTAGGGTAGTTAATATGCTACCTCTACTTGGGAAGAGCTGTTGCAGGAGCAAGGTGTCAGTTTGATTAAAAGTAAGACTTGCAGAGCCTTCAGAAAAAGAAATATAATGATTTTAACAAATACAAAATGGAAGAGCAAAACTGGGTATAGAAATGACAGGGGAGAACGAAAAGCTGAGATACTAGTTGGTCTGAGCTATATCTCCATTTTTCTACAAGAGCTACATCTTCGTTGTTCGTGAGTTGGCCGGGCCCAACAGAACATATCATGTTGTTGTAGTTATCAATGCTATGATCTTGTCAACAGTGCAGTCTCACCATTAATCTTGTAAGCCTACAGATTTCTCCTTTCCTTATGGAAGATGGTGGTGTTCATGCTCCACTGGTTACTTCATGTCCCCAGAATATGGAGACTGCCATGCCCAGTAAAACCAGCTGAGGCTGGACAGTAGGGCACGTATGCCCCCAGTGTGAGCTAAAGGATAGGTATCTCTTGGGGATTCCTCCTGGCCTGGCCCTGTGATTCTCTTGTAATTCCAAGTAAAGTGGCTGGATTACAAAACTGGCCCATAGCTTTGCGTCAGTGTTATATTTATACACAGTGAACGCTAAGGTGACTGAACTGTAGCACTGGAAAGTCTCTGGACTGTTTCCTGGGAGGAGCAGGAAACTTTAATAATAATATATGCTCCTTGTAGACATGAGAGGAATATGCATTAAAAAGAAGTCTAGGTGACTTTGGCACTGGAACAAATGAAAACAAACTGGCTAGGGAAAAATTTGGGTAGATGATTTGGAGAGATTCCTAGCACTTATAGTCAAAATACTGTGGAACAAGAAATCCTGTGCAAAGGTTTTCTGTAAGAAGGGAGCAAAATGAATCACCTAAGAGGGCTCTTCTGAGCTGATATTAATTAAATGGAAAATACCTTATTTTTTACAAATTTTACTTATTTACCTTATTTTTTACAAATTTTAAATAAAAAATTAACAATCATTCCCAAAAACATAGTTGTGAGAAAACCTGGTAGGCTTATATGGAGTTGAATTGTAAAAGGTAGGCGATACTTAATTGTATTTATCTGTTTGCTTCCAAATCAGTATTAGAAAAAGCTAATTCTTTGAGGTACATTAATATTAGGAGGGTTATATTAATTTGGGGGGGAGGGTGTAAATTATTTTTAACGTTGGTTTTGTTTTGTTTTCCAAAATTGTAGAGTCATAGAATAGTTATGGTTGGAAAGGACCTTAAGACCACCTAGTTCCAACACCTTGCCATGGTGTTGGACCCTCACATTAGACTACGTCACCCAAGCTTCTGTCCAACCTGGCCTTTAACACTGCCAGGGATGGAGCATTTACCACTTCTTTGGGCAATCTGTTCTCGTGCCTCACCACCCTTACTGTAAAGATCTTCTGCCTAATATCTAACCTGAACTTCCCTTGTTAAAGTTTAAATTCATTACCCCTTGTCCTGTTGCTACAATCCCTAATGAAGAGTCCCTCCCCAGCATCCCTATAGGCCCCCTTCAAATACTGGAAGGCTGCTATGAGGTCTCCACGCAGCCTTCTCTTCTCCAGGCTAAACAGGACCAGTTCTCTCAGCCTGTCTTCATACAGGAGGTGCTCCAGTCCTCTGATCATCTTCGGGGCCCTCCTCTGGACTCGTTCCAACAGTTCAACGTCCTTTTTATGTTGAGGACACGAGAACTGCACACAGTAATCCAGGTGAGGTCTCACGAGAGCAGAGTATCTATGTTTCAAGAGGATCTGGCTTAATTAAATACCACAGTTCTTTGTAAGGATGGAGAGATCATTTAATCTGCTCTGAAAAAAGCACTAGATTTTATTTACCACTTTTAACCTTCAGTTTCAAATAGCTTGTCACAGATGTTGACCACAGCCTCTACTTTTTTTCTTCTGCAATTTTAGCAACATCATTTGTAAGATCTTGCACATTACTTTATTTCAGTGTGGAAGACATCACATTTTCTTAACAAAAAATTTTGACCCATCTAAGTATTTCAGTTTAGATAGTTCTGAGAGTCAAAACCAGTAGAAATATATAAAACTCACAAAAGGTTTGTACTAGAAGGGGATGAAGAGGAGAATGAAATTGTGCCAAGTCAACAACCAGTATTTTACTTTCTGTCATTCTGCTTCCAAAGATCTTCACCATTACTGTGTGGTTATGTGGCTTTGCTGCCCTTTCTGATGTGTATCCACAGAAGTCTCCACCATCTGCCACTAACCTTCCTTCCCCGAGGACCAGATTCTCAGCTGGTGCAAATAAATGTAACTCCAATGTTTCCTTTACACGTGACCTGATTTTGATTCAGGATTAGCCTCAGGGTTGCTTTCTCTATTGTCATCACTCCCGTTGTCAGACCTGACACAGGCTGAGTTTCTCCCAGAGGCTTGGCAAGGAATGACCTTAGCATCCTTGCAGAGTTCACTAACTCCTAACCAGGTCACCCTGTAGGACCTGGCTGCAGTTCTGGGACTGAAGCTGAAAGCTCCTCAAGAAAAGTATTTAATCTCTTTATGTTCAGAAACTCCTTCTACAGGAACTTCAAGGTGAAATGGAGGTTGTAGTCACACAGCAGTGCTCATTGCTTTATTTTTTACATTTTTGTAATGTTACCCTTTGCCATGGCTACCACTCCCAGAAAGTATATATTATCCTGATCAAGAATCTTCAATCCTGCTCAGGACAGCAGCTGCAGAATTTTAACTCAGTCTTCAAATGCATTCTTATCCTTCGAGCAATATGTTTTCTTAGCAGAAATCCACCTTTTGATAACATTAGTTTATTGAAAATGAATGGATCTATTGCTAGATCTATTTTAATCAAAATTATACTTTTCCTCTGATGTTTACATTAATGGATGCATCTACTAATATCTGATTTTTGACATTGTTTTGCAAATACTCCTCCCTATAAATGGTATCTTCAAATGTCTGTGAAAAGGAACTAGAATCTTTAAAATTCTCTCTGTTTCCTCAGTCTTTCATCCCCTTCCTCTGCCCTCAGGGTTTGTTTTCCCCACCACATCCTGTTTTAATTTCTCTAATCTGTAGCGGGGAAAAAATACCCTTCCATAGGTCTCCTATTTGTAGGTGTCTGATTACGAAGGTCTTCCCTTCCTTCTAGAGAGGGAAAAAATGATACAACAGATGGTACTCTCTCTTTTTTGACTACTTATTTGGTGAGATCTGCATTTTCTTTTTGGAACTCCTTTCTGATGAGTTAGAAAAAAAACCCTTAACTCTGCAGTATGTTTTACTTTTTGAAGTGGGTTTTCTCTGACAACCCCAGCTGTAGCACTCGTACCACTTTTCTCCTTACTCAGTTTTTAAAAGAGATTTTATTTTATTTATTTTTTTTCTGTGAATTCAGGGAGCAGTGCTTAACAGCTTTTTCTTTATTTACTGGCCATTTCTCTTTACCTGTCTCTCACTACAGTATGGTGAAGGCAAACACAGCACCATTTTTAGTCAACAGACAGCAGCACTAAGAAAAATATTTCAGTAGGCTGGAAAAATTCTATTACTAGCTTTCATTAGCTAGTAAACAAGAGGCAAAATAGTCTCAAGAATCATGAATATAGATAAAACAAACTGCACTATAAAAAACCTGGCAGTATAGATTCATTGTCTATAGTCCCCCAGCCTTGTAAATAGGCATTTTTTTAGTTGTGTTTGCAATAAGCTGGAGTATTTAGCAGCAATACTATTTTTTATATCTTTTTCCATGCTTAAATAACCATTAATATTGTATCTGTGTGCTATCAGATAATTAAAATACAAGTTTGATTCAGACTGGGGACAGGAATGGGCAGAAAGGGGGGCTTGCTGGCACTTCTTCAATTGAGCACTGAAGCATACAGCACAGAGTTCAAACTCTTTCTATTCAGGCACGTAAGGAAAGCAGATAATACATTGAAAACCTATTCCAGGAGAAAGCCTGAAACTTCAAAGTTAGCACAGCAACATCTTTTGAACAAAACTGACCGTACAGAATGTGTTTGTATTGTCTGCTAACTTTGCATCATGGTATTTTCTTTTGATCTCATACCACAATACCTAAAGACAAATTTATTCCAGGTCAAACTGGAGCTTAAATCCATTGAGCAGTGAAAAGCTTGAAGCAATGCTCACCATTTTAAGTAAGGCCTAATCTCTTGAGAATAACATTAATGATTATTTTTCTGTATTTTTGTCAGTGAACAAATCTTGCAAATAATCTTTAAAAAAACCAGCAAAACAAGAAAAAATAGAAAAAATAAACAAACAAAACCCAAACAAAAAAAAAAACCCACATAAAAAACCCCAAATAAACAAAAACAAACTATCAAATTTACAGATACTAAAACCTCCTAATGAGAAAAGAATTTTTAGTAATTTCCTCAGAGTCTGAAATCTTTGAGTACTGTTTTCTTTCCCTAACAGACTCCTCTTGATTTGCCATTTGCAGACCTTTCACTAGTACTGTGTCCCTTAGACTTTCTCTGATGACACTACTGAAAGTTTCCATGACAATTTGAAACAGCATGATCTTCTTTCGGCTTCTGTGGTACTGAGCTTAAACCACATTATTGCCTAGTAAATTGAACTACTGTTAGAAACTACTGGAAGACGATAGCTCCATTTTGTGACAATTTCTGAGGTTTTAACATGCATTTGCTTGGAGTGGGGGGAAAAAAATCCTGGTGTTCTGAAAAGATGAATGGTATCAAAATGTTTATTTTTGTTTCAAATTTTCATTCTGACCTCTCCCTCTATCTCCAGCAGTGATCAGAACCTGCCTTGGAAGGCAGAAACCTTTCTATGACTAGTATCACCAAAATCTATGTGTCTGAGCAAATGTTGCCTTTGAAATTTTTCTTTTTGACAGTGCAGAGAAAAAAAATTATGCCTTAGCAAAAATATTACTGCAGCTTTTTCACAGGTTTACTAATATTTTGCTGGAAATCAGATTTCTTTCAAAACTTTTCAGATATTTAGCTGAAAAAAAAGGACTTGTCAATAGTCTTTTCATTAAGCAAAATCAGATGGAAAAAATAAAACCAGATGAAGGTTTTTATTGCATATTCAGTTGATCTTCAGGTACCTCTGGGGCTAAATATAAAGGGAGAAAGGTAAAGCTAATACAATATTCTTCGTGTGGAAAAGAAAGAATCCTTCATCAATTGCAACAAATAGGGAAAAATCTTTTATTTTCTGCTAATTCAAAAATTTTGCGGTGCAAGTCGGGAAAGTGGCTCAGAGAAACAGTAATCTAATTCAGAGATGTGCTCTTGAGTAAATCTTCTAAAAATCTTCATGTCCTTCAATTTGATCTGTAATATGTTCCAGGCACAATAGGTATCTTTCTTACAGAGGTGATCCTCAGGTACTGCTTTTCAACATGATTTTGGTTTTCACTGAAGACTAGCCAGGTGCTATGTATATCAACAGTAAAGGACCATCAACAGGACTCCACATAGTTTTTTTGATACTATTGTGTGTGTCAGGTGAAGAAATTGCACACCTTAAAAACTACCAGAGTTTTTGGTAAAATTAAGGTAGCTTCTTTCCTCAAATATTCATTAATAAGGTTCCTAGGGGTTTTCATAAGAAAAATGCGTAGCTGGTGCTGATTTTTATTATTGTTGTTGTTGTTTGTTTTTATTTTGTTTTTATTTTAGTAACTGTTTTAATTGGTGAAACATTGCTGTATATCCCATCCACCACACCTGTCTGCTTTCATTGCCCTCCTTTTTTCAGCTTTTCTACTTCTACTGCCTTTCACTTCGAAAACTTGGTCTTTAGATTGTAGCATAGTTTTTACTTACCTACCACCATTCTAGCTTTAGATTAAATGCCAATCTTTTCATTGCAGAAAAGTCCCTACCTGGAACAACTGCACATTTTCATCTTGATTTATCAGTACAGCTGTATTTTTATATATTTATACAACTATAAAATGTGCTCAACATCTGATGCAACTTAGAGACAGACAAGTAACACAGCTGAAATGTTCCTCAAAACTCTAAGCCTCTGTACAGACTTGTGTGGGGAACTGATTTGTGTCTCTCTGCTCTGATCAGTTTGTGTGTTCTCACAATACAGAGGTCAGCAATCTGTAAAGTCAGAGATTTCTGATAATATTGAGGAACTGCAGAGATGAGCATTAAAAAACCCCACTATCAAACAAAACGATGTCATAACAAAAGAGTCTGGGATAGTGTTGTAAAGGTACAAGTATGCAGCAGTCATCCAATAACTCTTGAGATTGTCTTTCTCCAACTTCAGAGTGCATGGTGCATGGAAAAAAATCTCAGTGAGAACTGGACACAAATGCCTATAGTCCTTTACTAAAATTACCATGCTACAAGTCTTCCCCAGGTGCTTAGATTTGCACTTGTGCAATGTCTTCTCTGGAGAAAGTCTGCTTCTGTTCCTGTTCTTAAGGGAGTTATTTTTGTCACACGAATGCTGATGCTTTGCTAACTTTTGTACTGACTGTTGAAAGGCAATTGCAGTCAGTGCAAAACAAAGCTCTGATTAACAGTTGTTATGATGAGCCAAGATTACCTTCTGGAAACTTTCTTCTTCCATTTTTGTTCACTTTTGAACTGTATTCCTAGAAGAAACAATCACCATTTCCAGTGTGTATGTATGATAGTTGTATTTGTCACTGCTGTCAAACTGCTATATCGAGATCCCTACTTACTCTAATGGCTTACGTAAGACAAATTATTGGATGTTAGCTGCAAGATAAGTCCTTTTAAGAGATTAAAGTAGTGCATCTAATTTTACTAAATAAAACCTCTGTAAGGACGTATTTATTAACTAGCTCTTAATCTCTGCTGACTGAATTTCCCATGCATAACCACATCTGTAAATATGCTTTATAAAAAATCTGAGGTTCAAAAGAACCTGATGAGCATTTTAAGCAGCCAATTCTTTTGTAAGAAGTTTTCCTGAGAAAATTCCAATTTTCCTCCTTTGCAGATACAGAAACTCAAAAAATTAGCTGCAGTCAGCAAGAGTCAATCCAGTTCACCTGATATTTTCTTAATTTTGGATGTGGTAAGAAGAGAATTTAGCAGAATATTGAACAACATATTGATTTATTTCACAAGAACAGACCTGAAATATTGTATAGAGATCTTACTAGCAATATATTATTGGTGTCATGTTGAAACACTAGACTAACAGTTTATTTCTAATTAGACTGGGCCAGCAATATATAAATATGAGAGATGACAACATGTAGTATACTGTAGGAGGAAGTACATTTAAAAAACAAAAAGAAAGAAAAAGCTTGATTTTTCCTCTTGGTTTCATTTGAATAATCAAGCTCTAAATTGGAGCACTTAAATGGAAACCAGGCAACTTGGAGTGTGATGGAGGAAGCAGTAATCAGTTTGAAAAGATGTTGAATCTCTGATGAGTGTTGAATATGTCACATTAAGTTATGTCCCAGAAAGGGAGGTTCCCTGAGCAACTGCTAGTCACTTTAAATTATTCTGCATTTCAAACAGGAAATCATCCAATTAGACTAACAGCTGCAGAGATTGGAATAAGCCTTGCATATTAGGAAATTGAAGAAAATGCAGCTGAGTACTATGTAAAGCAGCTAAGGTAAGTAATTTTCTCTCTCCTTTTCTCCAACAAAACTTAATTTCAAGGACTTTTAGTATAATGCAATGACTGCAAATTTATTACATGTGATTAATACAGGAAAAATAATTTACCATGAATTGTGCTGGATAATTTTAGCTGATACTTCATATGGATGCTCTATTTGTCCTAAACTATCCACTGTTTCTTTCAAGGTAGATGCAGACTTCTGTATTTCTACTTTTCCCAGGTGAGTTCCAACACCATCACTATTATTTCAAAAGGTTTTAATCAAGATGAGCAAAATTGTTATATTGGAGTGACTCTAGTTAAGAATTATCTATTTGAAACTCTCATCTAAAAGACAGTCTAAGATTTTAAAATACAAACTGTATGTGGAAACCGAAAAGATAGTTGAGTTCAGGAAATATAACTTAGAAGAAGTTGGAAATGAGATTTTATACAGTGAAAAAAACCCAGCTGCAGCAACAAAGAAAATTCTGATGCCAGAGGAAGTAAGATGATAATAATATTGAAAATGCAGCATACAGCATTCTATTAAAATACCTTGAGCATAATAAAATAAATAAAAACAATATACTTTTACCTAGACATTCTTCATGTAGTTTCAGGATTAGAAGTTTTAAACCAGTCTGTATATCAAAATTATTCTTACTATGTAATAACTGGACTAATATTAGACATTGGTCTCTAAAAAATTTAATTGGAGTGATAAAGTGTCAATCACTAATGAAATAAAGTTATATCTTTTTCTTTTGTGATCAAGTGTGTTTTAAGTCAAGAAATATATTCACATGGTAAAGCTATATACTTCCTTACAGTTCTGTTGGAACCTACAGGTACTCTCCTAGTGCTTTCAGTAATGCACATCCCATAGCTGGACTTCTGGAGATGTGCTTCATTTCTGAAGAGATTACCCTTGAAAAACCTCAGGTTCAATAAGGACTTTGACTTTTTTAACTCACCATGCATTAAACGTCAAGGCACGTTCCCATGTTACATACACACTTCCTCCTATAGACTTTGTTGTGCCTGGGTTCTCTGTGCCTTCAATATATACACAATGTCTTGTAACTTACCACAAGAGTGCATTGAAATCACAACTGAATAGCTAGCAGGCGTAAATACAGCCTTTAAGTGCTGCAATTCTCCTCAGCTTACCTTAAAAACTTCATTTCCTTGATGCTTTATTAAACAAGCCTCAAAACATAATTAGGAAAGCCTAATAATTTTCCTTAACATGCAATTTCAAATTGGTTTCTTTAGAAGTTCTTTAGTGTTCAAGCTTTGAAAGTCTTGATAGGATCAAAGACAAATTCATCAGGGAAAACATATAGAGAAAAGTGACTAATTTATTGTACCAGTATATATTTAGCTTACATCAAGATTTAGCCAGCTCTGGAAAGATTAGATCTAAATTGCCACTAAAAGGATTTTTTTTTTCAGTTAAAATGTATAATTTCAGTAAGAAAGTGGAATCAAAGAAAATCCAGGAGAGACTCTCTTGGCTGCTGATAGACAAAGCATTCAAAGGCTAAGCTGCCCCTAAGGAGTGGATTTTCCTAGCTTTACAGATACAGTCAGTCAAAAAAAAAAAAAAAAAAAGGCAAAAAAAAATCTGTAAGCTAAAAATGTGTGCAAAAAATATCATTTAACTTTAAAAATGGATGAAAGAATATGCTTAAATATTTGCTGGAATCAAAAGTTGAAATATATTCAAATGAAAGACTTAAATAAGAAGCCTGTTGCTTTTAGGATACTCAGAAGATGCTTATCCTTGGGAAAATGAATATTTGCATTAAAAAGTTGGGTTTAATATTCATCAATGGAGTAGAGTAACTATCTAATGTATTGAGACCAAAGAGTAGCATAGCACGGAATTAACTCAGAATGACAAATGCACCACTCTAACCACTGATGAAATGCAAAAGTATATGGATAGAAAAAGAATGTCTTTAATGCTAGAAATTACTGTATAATCATTTGGGTCATATGGCATAGTCCAAAACACTGAAAAGAGTCAATGGCTTGCTGCTGTCAAACTGTACCTGATCAGTGTGCACAGCACCCAACAGGTATTTGAAGTCTTTTCAGCTTGTGCAGCCTTGATGATGACACACAAAGCAGAGATCAGGTCAGTCCAGCTGCCTGCAACACAACCACTCTTAACAGGAATGAAAACATGTGGATTTCCAATCACACCCATGGAGTTGCGTTTAGCCAGGAGTCATGTAAATGCTAGACTGTACTTACCTATTACCTTGCTTTATGCCTCTGGTCTGTGTATCTTGCCAAGGGAAAATCCAGAAGGGGAGTTGCAAAACGCTGTTTTTCACCTCCTGTCAAAGACTGTCTTTTGCACTGCTTAATAAGGGTAACTTAATTTGATTGTAGCACATCTGAATTAAGACAGCTGGTGTAGTCATGATACAAGGCCCATTGAAAATCAGCTGTAAATTCTTCTATTTAAAGCTCCTCCTGCTTGGATTTGGAGGGATTAGTTGCCAGGAGGAGTCTTCTTCCTATGGTCACTAACTACTGATTTGATTCAGCAATGAGAGTTTGCATGTTCAGTGTATTCTTATGTGGTGGCTTTTTTGTTGCATAATCAGAGATTTTAAACTGTTTCATAAACTGTTCCACAGACCGACTGGTTTTTAACTGTTTCTTTTTTACCAAATGAAGAGTAACTTTAATTGTCTAGTCTAATCTCACATATACCAGGAGCCAAGACTTCAACGGATGAAGACACCTGTTTAGTCACAGCATTTGAAAATAGTATGCATTTTTTTGAAACACATCCAGCCCGTCTCAAAAATTGCTCATTATGATTGCTGTGTAGTTTCGAAGACTGAACAGCTGGCTGATGCAAGCTCTACTCTTGAAGAAAGATGTTAATGTAATGAATATCACTCCCAGCACAGTTTTGAGAAATAGGTATTGCCAAATTAACTTCACTTTACTTTTATGAGAATATGAGTTAAACTGTCAGCTGCACAAGTGGTAATGCAATACATTTCTGCAATGCATGACTTGGTGACACACACCTTAGGGTTAAGAAACTTGAGTGATGCAAAATTAGTGTGGTGCATACTGCTTAAACATCAAATTTTTAAAAAGAATCAAAAATAATAAATCTTGACCAACTAGTTGAACTTCTGTGGAGATCCTATGCGAAAAAAAGATGAACTATAATTTAAAATAGATGCCAGGTCTTGTTGGAAAAACAAAATCATTGCCAACTTTTACTGTCCACAGATAGCATTAAATAGGAATATTTGGCTATGAGAAAGTCAGGTTGATGTGGAAAAAGGCAGATTATTTGAAAAACTGATTTACTTAATGTGGATATAAGCACATGTAAAAATTTACAAGTTTCAATATGGCAAATGTTCAAATATCTGTCATACCTGCAGATAGAAAACTTTCATAGGAAAGCACTTATGTAAAAGACTTAAAAATACTAGTAGATGATCTTCTGAATGTATGCATCAGCTCTCGTACCTCAGCCCAAAGGCTATATGATCCCTACATGTATTAATTCTACTATTACTGGTGGCCAAGTGAATTATATTTCTCATGTTAAAGAATGTGGTAGAAAACTGGAGTATTTAGAGTGCAACAAGGCATATTAAAGAGTTAAACAAAGCCTTAGAATGAAAAAACTGAGGAGCTCAACTGATTAGTTCAACAAGAATAGGACTAGGTAATTAGATTACCATCTATTGGGAAAAGACGCATAAGAATAACTTTTTAACCTAGCAGAAAGTATTGGAAGAAACACTAAGCGTGAAAGCTGAAAATGGACAAATGCAGATTAAATTCCAAAGATATTACTAGAGTGAACAATTCAGTTTTTGTTTGGAATGTATGTACACATGTTTATTCTCTGCAAAGCATTGCAAATAATTCGCAAAGCTTTAGGCAACTATGTATTTTAAGGAAGTAGTAAGCGTTCTTAAGCAGTTCTCAATAATTATTCACATTTTTTTTTTTTTAGTTTCTATTTGCCATCTGACTAAGCACATGATTATCTGTATGCATATGAAACTGGCTCCTGGTATGCACCAGAGAATGTGTGTTATTGGTTTCCACACAGGCATAATCAAATCATGATCACTTTCAGTAATCACCATTAATCTTTAGGAGTGAACTAGTTCTCCAGTACATCAAAAAAAACCAAAAACCAAAAACCAAAAACAAAAAAACAAAAAAACAAAAAAAAAAAAAAGAAACAAAAAAAACCAAAACCAAAAAACTAACCTAACATTTATTCACTTGGAAAGTTATACTTTAAAGGCTAAAAAACTGCCATTAATAATTTAAAGAAGTGATTTTGCTGTTAATATTTTGCTGAAATTCAAAAGAACTCTGCTTAAAGACCCTGCGTTCATACTAGAGGCAGGGGAGAGGTTGGTATTTTTTTTCTATGTGTTGAGGTTTTTGGTTTGTTTTTTTTATTATTATTTTAAATCATATCTTATAGACATGCTTGACCATGTATCTCATTTCTTCTGTTGTGCTTTGTGTTTCTTCAACTGACATAAGGGAGTACTTCATCTTCTCTATTAGTGAGAAGACTACTCTCAAGGCCAGCAAGATCATTTCCTTCCAAATTGTCCTAGATTCAGAAAAAAGGGTAAAAACACATTGACTACCTTTCTTCCTCTTGTACATTTGACCCTTATTAAATGAATTGAAACCTACTCATTTTAACATTATAGCTAAAGAAATCTTCCTGTCACGTTTCAGAAATATCAGCTACATTTTTGCACATACATCAGCAATTCTTAATTATTGCCAGTGATTCTGAAATAGGTATATAAGCAAATAAGATTTTTTTCTCCAAGGCCTTATTGCTGAAGATATCATTTTATTGACATCTTAATTTTCTGCTAAATTAATGACTTTTATTTGCTCTCTTTTTTCTGTACATGAACATATTTTTTAATAAAAAAATATATGAGAAACTTACTTTAGTAAGGTGGAATCAATGTAATTTATTTTTATGTTGATATTTGGTTGTATGCATTTGTCTATTTCAGTCATTATTTTCCTATTGGAATTCATCAGCGTTTTTGAGAAATGAAAGCATTTATTATTATACTTCTAAATGAAAGCTTTTTTATTAGACACCTAAATGTACTACAGCATTTCTTGGTGAGATATTTACATATTTACATTGTTTGCTTTTACTTCAGATACATTAAGAGAAAATTATGGTTAGTATTAAAGGTTTTTTGTTTGTTTCTTAACAAATTTAGAAAGAAAAATAATTTATTTTAATGTGAAGTTATTACTTATAATCAGTTCCCACATTTTTTATCAAAACTAACAAATCCTGAAATTAAATGTTGAAATTAAAAACTGAAAATGGTATTTTAAAGATGAAAATGCAAGCTTTTCAAAACAATCTCTATTAAAATGTCATTTCAAGTAACAGTGAAATTTTGGTGACCTCAACATTGCACTTTTAAATGAATTAACTATTAATTTCATTATTCATCTTTGTTTCTTGAAACTATCTGGATAGATTGCTCATTCCCCTTCCATGGAAAAGAAATTACTTACTCATTTTTCTTGGCTGACGTTTCAATACATCTCTTTCCTTAAAAAGACCGTAGCTCTGGCAGGAACAAAAAAAGGGAAAGATTAACTTTCTTGAAACTATACATGAATGTTTAGGATGCATGAGAAGAAAAATTGATGTTTCCCTCTTCCTTGTTGTTAAAGTGGTTAGTACTAGACAAGGTTGCCCATAATGGTAATAATTTTTTCATTATAAATTATATCTGTTTTGAAAGGGAGCACAAAACCTTGCTGTTTGACAAGAGGTGATCTTGCACAGAGCTTATTTTCACTGTATCAACTCAGAAAAACTTGTGAAATGAAGAAGCTATCCTACAGAATTGTCATCCCCTTTTTTTCTTCAACACAGGAGTCACTTGTGTTCCTTTCTTCACTGCACTATAATATGAATTTAGGGGTTTATTAGTTTGGGGTTTTTTTTTATGGTATTTTTTATCCAGACATAGTCTGAATATCCTCTCACTTGGTTTCTTGGATAACAGCAATTGTTAAAAGAGTTAGTACTTTCTGGGTATCAATAATGTGACTGAGTATATGCGCACAGCTGTTATAAAGAATTTTGCATGCTTATCCAGTAATATAAAAGAGAATGTTATTGTGGGATTAGAAGCACAGTCATTGCCTTTATCAGGGAGCAGCAAGTGATGATGCCCTGTAAGGATAGCTGAATGAGACAAGGCAGCGCCCTCTTGGACAGGGGCATGATGTCACAGGTCTTGAGCAGCAAAGAGCAGAGCAGATTGGTAGCAGTGACCTGAATCAGCCACAGGCCATCCTGCCAGGTGCATCCATAGAGACAAGTCAGGAATGAGGTCAAGGCAGAAATTCAAATCAGTGAGACAGGATCAGGGCTGAAATCAAACTGAAGCACTCATGGCCCACAGCTTTAGACAAAACATCTCGACTCCACCTCCAGATTACCCATCCTGGCAAACACTGACCTTATATGATAGCAATGTTGAATGCATAAAATATAAGTTATTCACTGGAAATTAGGTCTTTATTGACACCATGGGATACTTTTAGACTGACATATCTGGAGGACACGTGAGGCTACAACTACAGATGTGTGAAACTTAAATGGAGCTAATTTTGGAGAAGTCCCACAGACTAGTATGGAAAAATAGTTCTCTAGTGGTCTAATATACACAGTGGAATAGTTGATTAGTAGAAGAGAGCAGGGAAACTGGTCATAGGAAAAGCAAGTATTGAACAGTGAAAGCATGATAAAAGACAAAAATAACTGCAGAGACAAAAATCATTGAGAATTATATTTACAGTGTCATATTCTTAATACTTTAATTAACATTAAAATTAACATTAAAATGTTAATTAACATTAAAATGAATACTGATGGGGAAAATCTAGTACTATATATATATTTTATGATCATAGTCTATCAGAAATCCCAATACAAAATTTCTGCTGAACAGTGGAATAATGTGGAAGAGATTTAAACTTACTTTTTCTAATCAAGAATGAAGATTTTTTTTCTGAAATTGCAAAAATATAACATTATGGCTTGTATTTTTTTCTGCAAAATACAGTGATGCAAAACATAATGCATTCAGAAAGCTGCTGGGAATATACACATGAAGTGCTTAAAATTTTTTACTACTTAGCTGTTCTTACATTGTGTAACTGTAAGAAGTTCCCTAATTTTCTTGTTTGGACAACTTGTTTTTGTGCTGCCTATCTTATCAATCAATATTTTACAGGATGTTAATGCAAAATAATGACAGTTACAAGGAAATACCGATTGTTACCTATGATTTCGGGTAGTGTCCCAACTCTAAGTATATTTTCAGCAAGTTATAGATACTATATTTGAAATACTGTGCCACAGTGACAGTCATGAATTAAAGGGACTGTGTCATTAGTCTGACAATATTAAGGATGGATTTCAGATGGAATTAATAAAATACATGAAATAAAGACATGTAAATGTGGAATCTACATTTATATGTTCATCCATGAGCTATGTGTCTAGTTTTCCATTGTACCTAGTGAAGATCTGGCCATTAAAATCAATGAAGACTATAAGGACTGATATTCATGTCATCCTGAATCCTCCAAACATCTAGGGGCTCTCAATTCAGCCACCCAAACATAGCTAGCTAGTACTATCTGTGGTTCTTCGGTCATCTCAGACCTCTAGATAAGGCCAACATACATGGCAGAAACCTAGAGGAGCCATATTCTTCCGGAGTGGTAACTAGGCATCAGGTACTTAGAGTATTTCCAATGGCCCTAAATGCCTATGCATGACAAGTGAATTGTTCTGCTCATTCCTGTTTTGCTAAACCTTTCCGTGGTTTTCATTGAGTTTATATACCTCCAGCAACTATAATGGCAGCAGAGTTGTCTGCCTTCTGTTGCTGTGGGTTGACATTTGGCTGAATGGACTCCAGTGTGGGTCCTCCACAGGGTCACAGGTCCTGCCAGGAGCCTGCTGTAGTATGGGCTACTCAGAAGTCACAGCCTTCTTCTGGGCACATTCACCTGCTCCAGCATGGAATCCTAATGGACTGCAGGGGGACAGTGTGCTTTCCCGTGATCATCACCTGCAAGGGAATCTCTGCTCCAGTGCCAGGAGCACCTCCTCCCCTACACTAGCTGTCTGACTTGAGAGCAGCTTCTGCTGTCTTCTCAGAAGATTCATCCTCGAGTCCCCATACTACCAAAACCTTGACATGTAAACCTGCTACCTCTATGCAGACACTTACAGGTGGATAGCTAAATTTAGCTAGTCTACAGCAAAGGACACAGTACATAATACAAGCTTGTATATAGGATTTCTCAAATGTTATTAAAGGTAAAGTACAAAAATTCATCTACAAGATAAAAAGAAACTCATTTCATATCTCTTGATATATTTCATATGAAACTTTAGTGAAAGATGCAATTTCAACAAGTCTATGGCTGTGAGAAGGGTTAATGCTCAACAGGCAGAAGCAAATCAAGCATATGGGAAGAATCACAGCTAGTGTAAGTCAGTGCCTGTTTACACTGTCTATCATCTGGACCAAAGTAACTGACATACAGCTCACCAGCAGTTCTGAGAGAACACGCCTGTGTAAAAAGAGCTCTCACACTAGCTAAGACTTAATTAGTTTACTCTTTCTGAGACCTTCATTCCATTACCAGTAAATAAAACATTTGCCTTCCAAAATCACACTTCATCTGACCCAATATCAAAGGAAGCTTACAATTCAGCTAAACAATAATAAAAGTAGTATCCTAAAAATATATCTGGTATAAACTAGCAAGCA
>JBCJKH010054555.1:28544-46196 GCA_039877255.1 Loriculus beryllinus
AGAAAGAAAATTCCAGCTCTTCAAGAAGTTAGTCAATAGGACCCACTGGGAAACTGCCTAAGGGACAAGGAAGCAAAACAGAGCTGGAAGATCTTTAAGGACACTTCTATGGAGTGCAAGAGCTTTTTTTCCCAAGAAATCAGGAAAGGAAGGCAAGAGACGGGCATGAATGAGTGGAAAACTGCTTATCAAAGTAAAGGGCAAGAAGGAAACACACAGCCAGTGGAAGCAGAGACAGGTATCCTGGGAAAAGTATAAGGATGCTGCCTGGTTGTGTAGGGATGGGGTTAGGAATGTCAAGGCAAAGCTGGAGCTGAAACTACAAGGGGCGCAAATAATCAGAAGGGCTTCTACAGTAAGTCAGGCATGACTTGCTCTTGGTAAAGCCATCCTGGTGATCTTGAACCATGCTTGGTGATTTTATGATTTAGCATAGCTTCAAGGAAGATCTGCTCCATAATCTTCCCAGGCACAAAGATTAGCTGACAGGTCATTCCCAGGATCTTCCTTTCTACCTTTCATAAAAATAGGTGCAATGTTCCCCTTTTTTCAGGCACCAGAAACTTCACCTGACTGCCATGGCTTTTCACTCATTCATGAATCACATAGTGAGATTGAGTGCATCTCTGCAAATCTGCAGATGACACCAAGCTGAGTGGTGTGGCTGACATGCCTGGGGGACAAGATGCCATGCAGAGGGACCTATACAAGCTCAAGAATTGGGCCCATATGAAACTCAGGAGCAGCAAGGCCAAATACATGGTCCAGCACCTGGGTTGGAGCAACCTCAATCTGTTACAGGTTAATGGATGGAGGGATTAAGACTGGTGAAATTATTTCTGTGGTGAAAGACTTGATGGTATTGGTAGATGAAAAGATAGACAAGACCCAGCAACGTGTGCTTGCAGCCAAGAAAGCCAATCGTATCCTGGGCTGTGTCAAGAGAAGCATGACCAGTATGGTGAGGGATATTAGGAAGAAATTTTATACTGTGATGGTGGTGAGACAAAGGAACAGGTTGCCCAACGAAGTTATGGCTGCCCCATTCCTGGAAACATTCAAGGACAATATCCCTTCTAACCCAAACTATTCCATGAATCTATTTATTCAAAAATTTAAAGTATTGGTGTGGTTTTTTATTAATACTTAGAGACATAGCATATATTTTTAATCTTGCTATGCTTAGATACAACAGTGCTTCAAGACCCTATCAAATGTTTTGAGAAAGGACTTTATTGTAGTTCAAAGCATATTAGCTATTAAGTATAAAAGCAGTGAACTGAAAAAAATAATGAACTGAACAAATATTTTCAATTAACTTAAAATATCATTATGAAAAGGGGCTTGGGAAAAATCTCATCCTGCTGAAAAAGTGTGTTGAAATTAAATTCTTGCATTTCTTTCAGTGAGCATTATAATTCCTGCTTTGAAATGTCATTATCATTGATGTCAAGTTACTATAGTTCAGGAGTTATGTTTCTACAGATATTTTCCCATTTGGTTTTAATTCTATGAGAATTCTTGATACTGTCATAACTTATACCAACATTAGAAAGGTTCAGTGAGCTCTATATTTATTACCAGGTGGATATATATATTACTGAACTGTATTTGGCAGCTGGATAGTATGAAGTTTGTATCCTTATTTTTGAGATACATTTTGGTCATAATGAGTCAGATCTGAACTCAACTGTGATCAGCATTCACTGTCTTGCATATTTGTTGTTTCCAATGACTCACCATGTCCACCTAAATGAATATATAAGCAAGCAAACATAAGCCTTTCTTACACTATTTGCTATGTAAAATATTTTGTAGATTAAGATTAGCTAACCACACACCAACAAAACACAAAACCTATTCACTGAATTTCATATGCTCCTTTACAAAAAAGTACAAAATAATCATCAGAGTGATCAGAGTGATTATGATGATTTTGATGAATAAGCAACAATGCTGTTGATTCCTGTAAACACATTTTCAGTTATTTGAATATTTTATACCTATTTGAACACATCATTCTACTGTACAAAGACTGGTCTAAGGACTCTTCAAATTCTTACTTCCCGGCAATATAGTAGGAAACACTTGAGGAATTCTATTGGAAACCATCTGGCAGCAAATAAGTAGGAAAAATTAAAAAGCCTATTTTCAGTCCTGAGTCCCCTTTTAGTGTCTGCTGTCTGTTCATGTTGTTGTTCATCCAGCTGCCAAGTTGAACAAAATGTGCTGCTGCTATTCTGGTGGTTACAAACAGTATATTTAAGAGGACAGATAACATAATTCAAGATTCTGCAGCTGAAGTTTTTTGAAAATTTTAAGGCACATAACATTTCAACCTTGCAGTAATGTTATGTACTTTGGTCAAAAAAGGTATTAAAAACCTATTAGGAAATACTAGGTATTCCTGCTTCTGCACAGAATTATTAACAGTTAAAAATAATTCGAAGATTGAAAAGAAAAGGTTTGATAAGACAGTCCAAAACACAAGACCTAGGTAACCCACTATAGTTTTAGTGAATATTTAAATATATAATGAGTTTTGTGACAGAATTGTCATCAGGTTTTTTACCCTATGATAAAATTTAGGGAAAATATGTTTTAAGGAAAGAGGTGTCTCAGAAGCAGCCAGTGTGTACATTGTTTTGGCATACTGCAAGTCTGGAAATATGTAGTCATCTTTTAGATAATACTAAAATTTGAACTATGCATCTATGCAAGAACCAAACCCCTCTTTTTTCACCTTCCAATTCTTTACAAATCATCCCAAGAAGTACCAAACTTCAAGGAAACTTAGTCTTTCTATTTAATTTGCAAATTCTCTATGAGGAAAATCAGAGGAGTGTGGATCTTGCTGAACTTTTCTCAGTGTTAAGCAAATTATTTAGTCGGGGTGCAATCACTGGTATCTCTGTTAGTAAACAAAGTAGGCTGGGACCACTCTGAAGGCAAGCAGCACACCATAGCACCATTTTACCTGATTAAACTCTCTCATGTCCTCCAAGATGACCTAGTGTTTACTATCAATCAGAAGTAGATTTTGGCCAGCCCTATCCAGAGTGGTGTCTTTAATACATCTGTACAATATTAGGTGGGCTGGTCCTAAACCATACCAGCATGCTAATAAAAGTGCAGCTAATAACAGTGCTTGGTCTGTTTTCAAGATAACTGCTTTAGTTTTCAAATGTAAGTATGGTCAGGCAGGTGTTCAGCCATCTCCAGGAGAGCAGGGCTTCATCACACTTGACCATTACTTGGAAAGAGAAACTCCATCACTCCAAACATCTCCTCCTTACTTTCCTTCCTTCTTTCCCCAGCTTTACGCAATAAGTGCGATGCCATACTGTCTGGGATATCCCATTGCTCAATTGGGGTCAGCTGCCCTGCCTGAGTCCCCTCTCAACTCTTGTGCACTCTGAACATACTCACTGGAGAGGTAGGTGAGAAGCAGAAAAGGCCTTGACTCTGTGGTCAGTAGTAACTAAAAGATTCCTGTATTATCAACACCTTTTTTCATCACAAATTCAAAACACAGCCCTGTAGTAGCTACTATGAAAAAAATTAACTTTATGCCAGCCAAAACCAGCACAAATTTTAGAATAATTTAAAACATAGAGTACTTTTGTAGATCACTTGATCCGATTTTGCTCATCCAGACCCAGTTTCATCATGTTCCTCAGGGACTTTTTTAGTCAAGTTTTTAGTATCTTCAGAGATGGAAACATACAGTAAATAAGAGTGTTGACTTGACTGACTTGGAATATTGGACCCTCATCACCCAGATAATTGAACCGCTAGCTTGCTCTCTGGGTTTAGATGATCCAGATTTTTGCTTCAGGACAAATGCCCTACTTATTATAGGTACAAGCTAGGTGCCACGCTTTGCCATTGAAGTTCTCAGTAACCAGCTGTGCTTCTTTAGTAGTGTGGAAATAGTCAATATAGCCAGTTTTGCAGAGCATATTGCCTGGAGCTACACAAGAGCCCACTGCAGTGTGTCTGCATCTGCAGCTTTACAAAACTGTAACCTTAATAAATCAACATTGAATTATTAATGGAGCTGATTGTGTTTCCTTATACATTTAAGCTTAATATAATAAAGACAGACAAGGCTCTAAGTGGTCTAATATTTGATTCTGTATTAAAAATTACTAAATTACACCTCATCAGCATTTAAATCAGTTCCAAAAGCAAGCAAACACCTACTCCCTCTGTGTGCCTCCTAATGATTCTCAACTTTCTCCAGATTCAAATGTAGCTGCTGCAGAATGAAATCAGAAGAAAATCTGAGCATCTCAGAAATGCTGTAGGTGGTATTCAGCCAGGTCAATGCTTTTTCTATACAAGGAGTGGGAAACAGCTTGAGCATTCCTGCACACAGGTCAGTGGCAGCAAGAGTGCTATAGTCTTCAAGTGAAACGGTCTTAAGCCACATAAGGTTTTACAGGCCATAATCAGTGCCTTAAATTTCAGTAGGGCATCTAATGCATCAGATTTCCACAAATGCTAGACCATGTAAGAAACTTCAAATCTGAATAATTTCAATGTCTCCCATAGAGAGGACATTGTTCAATGTTGTTATTGAATGATCAATATAGGGCTAACAGAGGAACAGCTATGCATATTATGTATAGATAAAAAGGATTTTATGGAAATGAAACTTGTAAGGGACAGGATATTTTAATGAGACCCTAGGTTTGTCTGTGGTTGAGTTGCCTGTCACTTAACTGTCCTGTAAACAATTCCAGTCTCAAAATGGAAGCATTGGACCATGTGGTAGCACATTTGCTTAAATATTAAACCTCTCACAGCCTTACATAATGTATAAATTTAATATTTTAATTGTCTGGTACTGCTTGTTGCTGCTACTGTCTTCAGCTACCTAGCGAGAACTGGGCTCCTCTCATATGTGTATGGCAGGAGGACAAGGAACAAAAGTTGTAAAGAAAATACTAGGAGAAATTTTCTAACAACTAAATTTTCTAACAACTGCATATTCTAAATTTTAAAATTTAGAACTTTAAAAAAGAAAACTTTTTAATAATTTTCCTCAAAACCAAAAATAAATTCTTTTAATCAGTTTTGCATCTGAAAATGATTCTGCCTTAAAACCAGTATGACGGGATGCTTTATGCTGTGGTCCATCATACTGAAATTGTCTGAATTTATGTAATATAAAGATATAGATATTCCAGTCCTTATACACTTTTTTTGCAAAAGAATAAAAGCCGTTTGTATACATGAAAAACTACCAAATTACAGCAAAGACTTTTCTTTCATTTATATGATTTTACTGACTTCTTTATATTGTCAAATATCAGTGCTCTGTGATTAGGCAAAGTTCTTTACATTCTAGAATATGCAATCAAGTTGAGAAAAAAAAGCCAAAGCAAACACTTGTAGAAGGGAAGACAATAAATTTAGTGAAACAATAGTTTTTCTTAGTTTATAGACCTCTAAAGTGGTCACTTCTTATACAGACATCTGTAAAGTCTTTGAGTGTGACATATAATGGGGGCAGTGCCCAAGAGAACAGAAATCAGGAGCAGTAAGTTTTTGTAAACGCCTTCAGCACTTAGCTTGCATTTAATATTAGCTTCACTGTAGGATGACAGAGCTCCAGTGGTTTCATTAGTCAGGATTTCGAGACCTGAGCCCATATTTATTTTATTATCCCTGTTTTCTCCACATTCAGTCAGCATGTCATAAGCACTTCATAAGCACTCCTGGCTTGTGGCAATCCATGAGAAGCACATGACTGTCTCTATTAACATCCATAAATCCAATATCTCAATATCTGCCTGAACTTGAATTCATTAAACTCACACTTGAAGCTAACCCTTGAGCCTTGTACCAATCTTATTGATATTTAAATAATATCTGTGTCTTCACTTTTTCTCCTGGTGCTTGCAAGAATTTTTCATTTCATTCATTATGACAGGTAAGGTGAAAACAGCAATTCACAAGGAATCAAAAGGTACTAGAGAATAGTTCGTTCCCCAATATGCTCCAACACAACATACATGAAGTTTTAGTTATTTTCAATAAAACATTGAAAATTCTCAGCATTGCATAAATATGCTTTAATCTCAGTTACTATTGTAAAACAAAAGCACATTTACTCAAATAATTGAGATATTCTGAAATATCCTTTTAAGGCAAAACATCCTAGGGTCAAGCTATTTTGTTTTATCATAAACCAGAACAAACCTCCCATAACTTATTTGGTTATTAAAATTTATAAGAGCACAAACAAATAGGAAGGCACTTACACACATTTCTATCCTCCCTCCTCCTCATCTCAGCTTTCCTGTATTTCACCATGAGTTGCACTCTGAAGAGATGACATGCGGCACAGGACTTTGGGTACATGTGATGTTTTCTGCTGCCTGTACATTGCAGGTTTCTTGTTGCTCTGTTTGCAATGCAATATATTGAGGTTTTATGATAATTGAGATGCCTTTGAAAAATCTGTATGCTGTGTTAAGAATTGAACTGCTTCTTCACTGTCCAAACTGCCATGGGTATCTCTGAAACCAGTCAGTTATGTTAACAATTTCATACCTGTGTTGCTGGCAGCCATGGTAGGTGTTTAGCCAGATGCTGGGAAGGATCAGCTAATCTACGTGGAATATTTGCTTCTGCCAAAGTAATAGAAGTGATATATTTTTTAATTAAATGAAGTCAGAAAAGTCCCTTGTCATGCATTTTCCAGAAACATAAATGTTCAGAACAGCCTCTTTGACATGGAAGCCCAGAACAACAAAATCAGTCTCAGTGTCCAGGGACATTTTGTTTTGCTAGGTTTCAGGCTGTGGACAGTTTTATTTCCCAAATCTTGAGGAAGTTATGTTCTCAGGAAGCATAAATTTGAAAGAAAGCTTCTTCTTTAGGTTGAGTGGGAAGAATATAGCATATGGAAAAAAATAGTACAGAAGAAATGTAAGAAGGCAGGAATCTCATGTTCTCTAATACATGTGCCAGAAGCTCCATAAGCGTCTCAACAAATCAAACCCAGTTCTGTATATAAGAAGAAAGCCACTGATCAGCATTTTAAACAAATTGGAGGAACATACATATTTCTCTGTAGAGAGGATAAAGATTATAGGGACAAAGTCTTGGCTCTTCAAACCTGCTCTTCAGAGTTTGGCTGAAATTCATTATAGGTAAATCTAGTTAATAAATTGCACATGTACACTTGCTGTCTGTTTTCAGCCTTCAGACCTGATGACTGTTGCTGATGCTGCTATTTGCTTAGGCTCTGATATATCAATATTATGTCTAGGGACTGTTTTGACAGTGGGGGAAAGAGAAGCCTTCTAATCATTGAAAGAGATGCTTATCCTACTCAGAAGGTGAAACACAAAAAACCTAGCCTCCTCTGTGCTGTCTCCAGCTTTAACCATACAAAACCCAATAGCATATTGAACTTGTTATTTTAAAAGTATTTTCTGAAAAACATGTCCAAATACTAATCCCAGATCCGGAGTATCAACTGTGCCTATCTTGTATAAAACACCATGTGTCCATTAAGATTGCATTCTAAGGAAAGCGAGAGGTCTGTGTTGCATGGTCCTATGCTTGCATACAACAGAAGGAATCGAGACTCTTCAGACTCCTTCTGGGATGCATCTTCAAATATCCTTCCCTAACTGTATTATTTTTCCATTACAAATATTTAAACATAGAATTTTCATTCCACACATATTCTCCAAAATAGTTTCAGACCTTTCTCTTCTGTGAGCAATCAACATTTCTGAAGAATTTCTAGCACTGTGAAGAGAGTTGAAATAAGGTACTTATTATTAACCTGCTTATGCATGGAATATGGATAAATAGAATGAACTCGAATAAGAATATGGAATTGATTTTCTGGGAAGAAAAGTGTTCATTCCAAACAAGTTGGTTTGTTTCCAGTTTCCTATTTCTCCTGACTTTGAATGTCTATAATGTAGTTAGCTCAGGTGTCTAGAGCTCCATAACCTTCCAGTATAGTTATATGGAAAGAACAATTCATTCACCTTATTTGTCTCACCAACAGGAAGTCAATGAAGCTAATGTAGATTTTTTTTCTAGATAGTGACTAAAACGTTAACAATTAATGCAGTATGTAAAATGGAAAGGGCTGGCGTTTTACTTGATTGCATGTACATAGCATGACTCCAAACAGAGACTGAAGGTAAAGTTGCATTCAAGAATCCTCCAAGTACACTGAATTATGACTTAGAGACACCTCTAAGTCATGGCAGAATTTCATCTTTGAAGACTGTATGCATGTCAACTTTTTTCCTTTTTATAAGTCTTAAGAGTGGCTACTGCTGTAAAATCCACAAATACTGAAAATAAGAACAGCGTCTTTCTCTCATTTCCATCACAACCAGTAAGTAAGACCATACAGGCCAATTTCAATTCCTGTTGACAGCTATGAAATCCTACTGAATGCTCAGAGGTGTAACTATGGAAATCATTTGGCTTGTAGGTTCTTATTTTTTATTTTAAAACTTTTTTACACCTCCCTCTGAAAATGCTATCTGCTGGCTCCTGCTAGGCAGAGGATGTGCAAGTTTTCTAACCTATCATTTTATATCAGCGGTAATGATGATTGATAGGAAAACAGCGCAGCTTGTCTATTAGAACCAAATTGAATTTGCAAGGATGCTGGTGAGATTATACAGTTATGCATCCACATGTGTGCACAGACATACATCTATGTCTAAAATCAATATATCCAACATAAACAAATAAACTCAAGATTTATGCACAATTTAAATTAAAGCTCATGACGGGATACATTTTACGTAGAAGAAACCTTCGTTACTCTTCTCTGCACTAAGCATAATAGATATTATGGATACATTTGCACAAGTAAATGAAAAAGGTCCATATTACAAGCTAGAGAATTGACTTGTGATCCTTTCATGCCACTTCTTTAGCCTGCTTTCTCACACCAATTTGGTTCGTGGAAATTAGCACTCTGCCAGACAATTCCCAATGAATAATACATGACAGAAAGGACAATTGGACACAGTTACTCTTTTTGGGAAGGGCAGAAGCAGCAATTTTGTGAATGCAAGTTATGCCATTCAACTGTCTTACAGCTACAGAGCTAATTTTGCTCTTTGTTATTTGGCAGTATGGATGCACCCAGATAAATCCAGATTGTGGCACTTGGCAGCAGCAGCCAGAGGCAAGAAGAATGGATTTTGAAGTAGGAGTAGTCTTTTCTGCAAATGTCTCCCATAACACAAGGCGTCAACCTCTTTGTTATATTGGAATTGACTTGCTAGCCTGATTTAGTTCTGTTTCTCTGCAGCTAACAGTGAATCAAAACACAAGTCACTAAGCTTAAGAATTTTTTACAATAATATCTGCTTATAAAGTGATTTATGTTTATGTTTGCATTCTTTGGATGATGTGGTTTAAGCCCAGCTGGTAACTCAGAACCACACAGCTGCTTGTTCATTCCCCTCCTTTCCCCCCACTCCCAACTGCATGAGGAGGAGAATCAAAAGAATGTAAACCCCATGGGTTGAGATAAGACCAGTCCAGTAACTTAAAGTACAATACAAAACTCCTACTACTAATAATAATATGGGAAATTACAAGGGGAGAGCACATGAAACTAAAAAGGGAAGGGAAAAAAAACTCCAAAAACATAAACACAAATTATGTCCAATACACTTACTCGCCACCCACCTACTGATACCCAGCTTGACCCAAGCAGTGATCTGTCCTTCTGGGTAATTCCCCCCAGTTTATACACTGGGTATGATGTGCTGTGGCTTGGAATACCCCTTCAGCTTGTTTGGGTAAGGTGTCCTGTTTTCGATCCCTCCCAGCTTCTGGTGCCCCTCCTCACTGGCAGAGCATGAGGCTGAATAGTCCTTGATCAGAGTAAGTGCTACTGAGCAACAACTAAAAACATTGGTGTGTTATCAGCGTTGTTTTCAGACTAAAGCCAAAACACAACACTGCACCAGTTACTAGAAAGGAGAAAAATAACTGTTATAGCTGAACCCAGGACAGATGAATCTGCAATCCTTGATCCGTAGTAAGGCTGGAGCTATGTAGGAGTGCAGTGGAACTGATTTAGGATCAAAAAGGTGATGAAGGAGTACAAGAAGATATTGAACCTAATGAACTTTTACTCTTAAACACACACATATAGCTTAATTATGTACTTTTACTGAATAAAAAAGGGATTTAAGAGGGTGAAGTTTACAAAGCAACATTTCTAAACTGTTAAAATAACTACAGGATACTGTCTCCCCAACCTCATTTCCTGCAATACCATAAGTTCTGTTGCTAAGTAGTTACGACAGCTGCAGAAAGAGAGAGAAAACGAGAATCCTTTCTAAATTATCTTTAAGTAGCACTTATATGGATGTTAGATGACAGCAGAACCAGTTATAACCGTTATTCTAATACAATGCAATTCACTCACACTGACGGGAGTACCATGAAACTGCTATATAATGAATTTGGGTTCTAATGGCTTTACCTTGCAAAGCACGTATTTATTTGCCCTGGACTTAGGCTAATATTCACATTGCTCTGAAGGAGAAAGTTGTTTCCTTGCTCCAGGGTGACATGATATTCAGACTTGACCCACAGTTAAGCTTCAGAACTCCTGAGTACCCATTTTCCTGCTCAGGTCAGTACAGCACATCTCTTCAGCACTGCAGTGGAATCCACCATACTGCATTGTCTAAAGTTACAGGACAATTCATTAATGAATGCAGGGACTAAATTCAGCCATTCCTTCTCAATAGGAAAATTTCTGAGCAGCTTCTCCTAACAAGCTGCTTTAATTTGTAAGCAGAGATGAACCAGAAGCAAACAGATAGTCTTTATGTTCTGTCTGCATTCAGAAATAGCAAAATTGACATTTAATATCTCCAACGAACAAGATATACTCTTCCAAATTCAACACATATTTCAATTTCAACCTTGTTCAAGCCCTGAGTTGAAAAGCACCCATGCTTTCTACTGTAAAATGGAATAAGTTCTTTATAATTATTGTAGTGAGATTGTTGGATCTTAAATTTCATCAAGATTATTAAATTGCAGATATCTGACTGGTTAACGACTTGTATTTTCTAAGAAAAGAATCCTGCTACTGAAATGACAGAGATGTAATGGTATGAATTCATTGTGGATAGCAAAGTCGTGGAAGAACTTACTATAAAATGTGTGACTCAGATTTGACTGCTTTTTGACATTCAACAGAAACATTACTAAAATATCACTGAAATAAATATCAGCAGTTAATCACAAGTGATGTAATGTTATTAAGGGAGAAAAATTGCACTTCTCTGTATGTTTTGATTCAACATTGTGCATGGAATAAAGAACAAAAAAGATGGCATTAAAATTACATTGTTCTATCTGTCTCATTCAAAAGAGAGACATCAGCCAATGCTACAGCAAAATGGTAAAAAAGAAGAGAAAAAATGAAATTCCAGAGCACCTTCCTCCTCTACCCTCCCACACACACTCTTAAGTAGTTTAAACTAGTGGCATTATAAAAATTATTACTAATTTATGTTATATATCAAACTTTTTTTTCTTCTTTTTAGGACCAAGTGCCCTCCAAAATGTTAGCTGTTCCAAGCCATATATATTCCAAAAAGATCTTTATGTACAACAAAGCCTGTACAAAACAAATGTGGAGAATCAGAACAGCATGCTTTACTTACAACTCCTCTGCTTTCTTATGAGAAGAATAAAAGTAATATGTCATTTTAAGCTTGTATAGATCATTCTCTTGAAGCACAAAGCATTTTAAAAATTCAGTGTTATAATATTCCTTTTGTTCTAGGTCAATATCCTTAAATACCATGAATGATGGGAAACAGAGATATTTCAAAAATGCTCAGGGACGCCATGGACTAGGGTAATTCAGGGAGAGGATTCAGATCTTCCTACATTATATTTTGCTTGAAAGACAATCCATTTATGTCCATTTCTACTGCCTTACTCATCCATTTTGCTCTCCCCTTCAGAAGCTGAAAAAAAAAAAAAAGAAAGAAATCTAAGACATGAACTTCACAGACTCATTGCCTAATCTGTAGATCATGCTTGAGCAACTGGGCTTGAATATCAACAGCTAAATTGATCCGATTCAGAAGAAACTAGTAATAATTTCCTTTCTGCCAAATAGAAATCTTGCATAGAAAAATAAGTATGCTCTGGAAGTTTGAAAATTCTGATTATCTACTCCAGAAACTTTTAGAAAAAGGAATGTACTCACCCATGAAGGAAAGATATCTAGCCCCTGATTATGACACTAGTTCAGGAAAGAAACGTCTAGTATTTCCAGTTTTACAGGTGATAATTTTTAAATCAGGTACATGTGAAAAGGAGATACTTATATCTTGCATGAGATAAAGAGCGAAGGAGCAAAGATAAGCTGTGAAAACTAAACAAAGGAATAAAGGAACCATGATAAGTATAAGCAATATTATTTGACCCAGCAATTATCGAAAGTGTCAGTCTGAAAGCTGTAAGATACAGAAACATTTTTTCTTTCAAACCAAAACGAAAATTTATTGAAGCGAGTCACTGCAACCTACTTCATCTGTGGGTAAATGCTGATTTTTTAATGGGAAGCACTTTACATGGAAAAAAAAGGGGCTTATAGACTGTGCAATATGAGCAATATACTGCAGAAGTAATCTAAAGTACTAAATACACTTTGTCTATGTCATGTGGTGTGTTTGGATTTAAAAATTCTTTTTGCACACTTTAGTAAGTTATGACCAGTGTAAGGAATTATAATAAATTCTCTTATACCACTGGTGCAGAGACATTTGACTAGCTCCACTGTATGATTTGAGCTTACTATCTTTCAACTTTTTAGATGTAGCTTACTGAAAGCATAGTTAAAATCTATGTTTTATTGTTTCAGAGAAAGATTGCTGGTACACATTTGAAACCATGCTTGAAAACATTATCATTTTCTTGATACTGTGGGGAATATTTGTAGGTGTCAATTCTGGCCCTGCCTGCCAGCTGTTGATAAGCCAGATACCGCATATACTTTGTCACAATGCCAGTATTTGCCATAGGCAAACTGAAGCTCATCCTCTGGCTCTTATGGATAGTAGTGTGAAGTGCAGAACAGAGATAATAGCGGAAGGCAAAGTGTTAAGGTCATGGAGTCTGAATAAATATTAACTTAGGCCCAGTGGAATTTCATTTAATGTTTTTCTAATCTTTTTCATTTGTTTTGGGATTTCAGATGTTCACATACATGTGAGTTATGAAATGTCAACTGAAAATAGAACTTACATTCTTACACATCACAGACAAAGAATGACAAACTAGAAATATAAGTGTAGGATTAAAAGATGTAAATCGCCAGGTTTTATCAGCTTATTGTAAGGCATCATACTTAATGTTATAGCTCTGCTGATACTGAGAGATATCTGGAAAAACTTTGCATTCCTTTTCCAAGTCCCCTGGAGACCGGTCTTTTCAGCAGAAGGTCAAGAAGGAAAGTGTGGCCTTTAGCTTCCTGCTTGTTTTAAATAAAGTGGAAATGTCATCTGCCCTAAATCTGAGGGATGCTCCAAAGATATTCTAAACAGAGTAAAGGGACAAATCTCGTTTCTTTTTCCTTTAAGCTAAGAGAGGGATCTGGTGATTAAACAAAGCATTGCAGACTGAAGCTGGCAGTCAGAAATAAGAAATGAAAACTGAGAAGAAAAAGTGTACAAGCATGACTTCAAAGTTCTGTATTGTTCACCTGAGGTTTGATTTAATGAGCTTTTGCATGAACTTTACCCTACATCCCTCATCATGGAAAAGTCTGCAACAAGGTGGGAAAAGATAAGAGATAATATTGGGCTTGGGCCATTTAGTGCCAGGGCTATGACTGGACATAATTCTCTCTCTCTCCCAGCCTAGGTGGTCATTCTACATTTGACCGTCTGACACACAAGATGAAAAGTCTGGAAGATATATATACAGATGGCTATGGAGAATTGATGTCAGTATCAGTAGTGATACCATTTCCCCAAAGATCCCTTCTGCTTTTGTTTTATAGCCCCACACATGAGGAACAGCAGAGGTGAATCCAGGACATTGTGTTTTCAACAGAGGTTCCCAAAAGCACAGGCAGGCATACATGTAACATCATGTAAAAGATGGATATTTATGGAGAATTAAAGTGAGCCCAATGAAAAGTTCAGCGGATAAATCAGAGTAACATAATGACATGCTAGTTTCAGGGATGTGAGTTACTCTATGGCACTGAGATTTATAGCTAAAAGAATCAAGTAATGGCTATAATTCCTTAAAAATATAGAAGTGAGCCCTTAACAGAGTTAAGAAGTGAACCCTTAACCTGTCCTGCAAAAATAAAAATGTTTTTAAAAGAAACAGAAAATAAATTTGGTTTTCCTCAGCCAGCTAAAGGAAATACTCAAAAAAATACAAAAAAAAGTTCAGCTGGGGAGAAAGTCAATGACCACACAACTTCATTTACTCCTGCATGACTGCTCATTTGGCGAGTCTAGTGAGAGTCTTAAGGAGTGCGCACAGGTAACAGTAGTTTTGGTCTACCGCTACTTTTTTCTCACCATTCTCTTTAAAAATTCCTGCTTATGGATGGAAAGTGCTGCTGCCTTGGCTCTCAGCCAAAATAAAATCCTTCCTCTTTCCATAAATAATAAGAGTACAAAGTAGCAACCTGAGCACTGTAAGCCACCCTGTATAGGACGAATTACCAACCAGTGTACTGCAGTGTGGGACATGCAGTGAGTGGTTCCAGAAGACATTCTAGTAGCTTGACAGGTTTTTTTTCCATGGAAGACAGTGAAAGCCTGTGCATCAGATGGGAACTGTTATAAATATACTTGCAACTGAAAGAAGGGTGGAATAGGGAAGGAGGCAAACCTTCTAAGCACAGGACATTGAATTATCTGTTTCTGCTGACACAGCTGATCCCTCCTTCCCTGGCTACTCGAAGCTGATCTTCTGCTCCTTAGACTCCAAGTTATTCAAACCTTTCCATCATATATATCCAGCAGAGGTAAAGGGGCATTTTTATCTTAGCTCACAAAGGATGGGCATCAGAGTCTCCTTTCCTGGGCTGCTTCATATTCCAGACTTCCCAGTTTCTCTAAATCTTTCCTCTTGGAAGCTGCAAAAGCCCTTCTCTCTCCTACCTGACATCTCTTTGCATACACATAACCCAGGAACATTGCTAGTCTACTTGTTCTGAGCCAGCTCTTAAATTTCCCCCAGACTTGACCATTGAGGCTGGGAACAGATAACTGGCATGCACGTTAGTACTGGGGACCTGAAACACTCTGGCTCAATATGTGCAGGAACTCATGCCCTACCGTAGATCACCTAAGGCAGAAACTCATCCATACTATTCTCCAACGTGAGAAGTTCAACTGGAATTTATAAAAGGCAACTTGGAAGAAAATGGCAAAATCTGCACATTTTCAAAAGAACTAATGACCATACCATTATGAAGAAAATAATACACTCTAAAAATTCTCAGATATAGATCTTATTTAGTAGGAGCTTCGTATTTACAGCTATGAAGCTTGTTTCTGGAGGCTGGCAAAATAAAGCACTGTTTCATAGACTTCTCTGTCTCTCACATTAAAAGGATTGGATTCTAAACACACATCTACTGTGACAAGGAGAGACATTTCTTTATCTTAACCACAACTTTTTCTGTAGTCATAGTTTCCCAAGTAAATGCAAATTGAGGCAAGAGTCCTGCTCCAGAGTTCAAAAGGAGAAAATATTTAAAAGTGAGCTTTTTGCATGCAATTCCACATATAACTTTATTTCTAGCAGGCAGTCCTGTTAAAATGTAAATAGCACTGGCCAGAACCTGGCATTCATTGCATGCCAAAAGACTTCTGTTTTGTAAATACGTGAAATTTCAATTTTGCATTGAAGATCATGAATTATTTGGAAAAAATTTGAACTGGTAATAAGAAACTATTCACTTCACTATCCACTAATACATGATCTCTTCTCCCTTAAAGCCATATTTTAAATGGCAAGATGGAACATTCCAAGTATTCAAGATGGAATAACAGTATTCCCTTTGAAACCTTTCTTCACTCAAGTACATGTAATCATTACTGTCAGCCCGTCAAGGTCCAGGTGAAAATAGATTCTATATAAACTCTTTGAAGTCACAGTTGATTACAACCTTTTCTATATGGGTTTGACATGGTCTGTTATTTCTTATCACTGCTTCCGTGGCAGACTTCACGAAAATAACTTCGTACTATAACCGACAAACAAAATTTGACTGTACTCCAGTGAATGTAACGCTGAAAGTATCCTGCCAAATATGGTAAATGGGTGGTATACACAATTGAGAAGAAGCTTTATTTTATGTAACATCAAGCAGAATCATGTAACGTTTATCAGTCAGGAAAAAATAGGAAGAAACCTGTATCTGTGGAGATGGCAGAGAATCTATGTGAAGACAAGAGAATATGACAGTGGAAAGGAACATAACCACTAATAAATAAGAAATGCTTATACATTTCACAAGCCTTATGATGTAGTCTGTAATTAAAGAATTAATTATGAAACATAAAACTAATAATAAAACCACGGCTGAAACTTGTATATATTTACTTTAAGTATGTCAGTAATAACAAAGGTTATGAGACACAGCTGGAAGCTTTACGTGCCTTTTCTGGCAGGAGTGGTTTTCAGAATGAATGCTATGAGTAATATTTTGCCTGTCTCAGTGGCTTGCCTACTCTCTTTCCCTCTCCTCCCAAAATACATAAACAGAGAGGTAAAAGCCCTCTTATAACAAGTGCTTGAAACACTCTTTCTGAACAGGATATGTCTTTATACCTTCTCTTTTACATGGTAAATTGACAAAACAAACGTATTTTATTTCATTTGTCTCCTTCAATGGGCAGTTCTGAATTAAAATAATCAGGAATTTTCTATTAAAGGAAAAATCAAAGGCAGATTCTACTATCATGTGATCAAATACTATTTCTACTCATTGTTACACATTAAGAAGTTCCTCATCAGAGATTTTTAAAATCCTTGCTGCTTGTATTCATTTTCAATGAAATAATATTTAAAATCGATAAAATAATTTCTGTTGGTTTGGGGAATAACACAAGTGAAGATTCCATTTTTTTTTTTCCCTGAGCTACATTCAGGAGCCAGGAGTCAGTTCAAGGTCTGACTCTGCATTCAATAGGCTCGTTCCAGAGGGAAGTACTATATAATTCCTCCTTGGTTCAGTTGATAGTTCTTACGAAAGCCCTTGGTGCTGTGACCAGGCCAGCATACACAGAGGTGGTGCTGTGAATGATGAATTTTTGAAGTAATGTATCAAATGCTTAACAATGTAATGAGGCACAGTCCTGTTACTTACACTGCCACATGAACATGTTGGTGAACCTGAAGCAGTTCCAAGGGTGAGAAATGTAAGTAAGCTGTGGGAACGTTTAAAGTACGTCAGACCTTGAACATCGCCTCCTGGCTCCTGCACATAGAGGCATGAATATACCCAAAGTTGTGAAAATAATAGTTGCCAGAGTGGCACAGCAGAGGTGCAAATGTGACTGGAAACAATGCCCCATGCCTATGACTTTTAGGTACGCTTAAATTAGAGAAGCAAATTCAGAAACCCCTTTG
>JBCJKH010054556.1:0-13218 GCA_039877255.1 Loriculus beryllinus
TCGGCAAACTTGCTGAGGGCGCACTCAATCCCACTGTCCATGTCAGTGACAAAGATGTTGAACAAGACTGGTCCCAAGACTGATCTCTGAGGGACACCACTCGTTACTGGTCTCCAGCTGGATGTTGAGCTATTGACCACAACTCTTTGCATGCGGCCATCCAACCAGTTCTTTATCCACCGAGTGGTCCACCTATAAAACTGATGTTTCTCCAATTTCGAGACAAGGATGTCATGTGGGACAGTGTTGAATGCTTTGCACAAGTCTAGAGATCCAAAATACTGTCATATACAGATTTACTGCCTGAAATACAAAAAAAACCCACCCCAAAACCAAAGCAACCAAACAAATAAAAAAGTCCATTTAATGATTCATGTATTTTGCAAACAGTAAAACTGCAAAAATGAGCCAAACATCGAAGCAGTTAGCAGATGCTAGGCTTATGGTGTATAACATGCGAATATTTTCCTTCTGAGGGCACTTCAATTATTTATGAAAATAGTTTAGAAAATAAGTGTTGGTAATCTTCTGAGTTGCTAAGAATTCCTAAAGACTGAGATAAAGATTTTGATTTAGTCCCCTTAGAAAGTATTTGGAGGGGGGCTTTACTTTTCTTGCAATCATCTTAATTAGGAATTCACTTTACTGAATATGGAAATCCCAATGTAAGAAAAATCAAATATATTCCTACTAGCAGTGGTCTGTAAAAATGGATTTTTTTTTTGTTGTTGTTGTTATAACACTCTCTTTAATACGCAGATTTTGATGTCAAGCCTCAGGTTTCTACAAAGTTATTGTGTCCAAGTCTCTTTCAGGTTCACAGAAGAGCAACTTCCAACTGTTCTTGACAGAGAAGCTTCCCTGTGCTTATCTGTGTGATCACTAGCAATTATATGTGACTTTCTGATACTCTGCAGTAATTGCTGGAAGAGTAAAAAGAGTGGCATACAAGTGTCAAATTGCTGTCTATTTGGTGTCTTTTCTCCTCCTTTTACAATAATTCTCAAAAAAATCGCAATGAATCGTCCATAGTTGTCAAGGACCATCACAGTAAATAATGGTTCAGAAGTTCGGAGAAATATGGAGCTGCCAAACCTAGAATGTATAGCAGTCTGTTGACCTGTGTATATATATATAGCCTTCTGGACAATTAACGGTCTGTATGAATTGAGGAACATGAGAGCGTGGCCAAAAGAAGTAAGTGAAACAGCTCTATGGCATTTGTAATAAAGATATTTGGAAGCTATTTGAGAAATGGATTTCAGAGCACGCAGCTGAACACTGATGGCAAAACATATACATCCGTATAATTTACATCTTTGTAAATAGTACACAAGGGAGAAGATCAGCAATAAAAAACTAGAACAAACAGTATTGTGTGTTGGCTGCGGAGGAACAGTTACAGGCATGGAAAAGAGTCTGGTCTGACACCACTGATGCGAGAATGAATCCAGGAACACATTAGGAGGAGGATTTTCCACAACTCTGAATGGTCTGCAACATCCCACAGCTGCAGCATTTGCTTGAATAGACATTTCTTTTCTGAGTGAAATTACTTAGTAAAAATACTGTGAGAACAACAAAGACAACTAAATTTATATCAGAGATTTGTAGCCAGGGTTCTTCACATGGAGCTGAGCATTCACAGCGTGACAGCAATTAAGTACACAAGGTTTTCTTTTCCTTGGCTATTTGTTGTGATGAAATTGTTCTAATGCTTCGATAAGTCAGTAGAAAGCAACTGGGAGTAAGAAAAATGGCTACAGACTCCTGGCAATTATAAACCAGAACTGAAAATTTAACAGCACAGTGCAGGTAGAATCATTTGTTGCTAACTTTCCTGTCACTCTTCAGTAAAATACATAGCCTATTTTTCCCAGGGTAGTGAATCATAGAACACCAGGTTGGAAGGGACCTCAAGGATCATCTGGTCCAACATATCTTGGCAAAACATGATCTAGACTACATGGCCAAGCACCCTGTCCAGCTGA
Organism: Loriculus beryllinus; assembly: GCA_039877255.1. NCBI lineage: Eukaryota > Metazoa > Chordata > Aves > Psittaciformes > Psittacidae > Loriculus > Loriculus beryllinus. Next base: position 1,992 of record JBCJKH010054556.1, read on the forward strand.
ACCTTTAAAGTATCCAATACTGGGGAATTCATCTCTTCCCTATGGAGGCTATTCCAATGGCGATTGTTCACACTGCGCGAAATTTTCCTCTTGTGTCCAGGCAAGATCTCCCCAGGATTAATTTATGCCTATTACCCCTCATCTTTTCCATGTGAGTCCTTGTAAAAAGGGAGTCTCCATCTTCATATCCATGGCTTAAATATTGTAGCATGGTGATAAGTCTCCCTTGAGCCTTCTTTTCTCAAGGTTGAACAAACCTGGTTCTCTCAGCCTTTCATCATGTGGCGGGCTTCCCAGTCCTTTGAACATCAGGTCCTAATGCTCTGAGATAATGGTTTTAGAAGTGTTTTTCCAATACTTAATTCATCAGAGCAGAGACATATGGACTTGTAGCATAAGTGGTGAAGGAGGCAATTGACCCACTAGTGATGGCCATGCTGGATGGCTGAAACAGAGGTTCACAAGCTCAATGCAAGGCAAGTAGGAGAAAGAGTGCTAAGAGACCTGAAATCTACTTTCTTCTAAAGATATACCTGAATGCTAGTACTATTCTGGTGATTTATGCAAACAGGATGGAAGAGGGACTGGGGAATGGGTCAGTAAAATATTCAGAAGGGTCCTTTTAGCTATCCCCAGTGTTTTGCTGTGCTTTTCAACTTTTTCATCCTCTTTCAGTATTTAAATGCTAGTCTTACTGCAAATGCAGTAAAATGCAATGTTTAGAAGTGTATTCTGTACTCCAAGATGACAGTAGTATTAGAAAAAAACAATCTCCTCAAATCTCCATTGTCACTGCTTTCTCCATTCTAAGTATTTGCCTTGTTTTTCTGGCTTCTTGATTTAGAACTTTGTGCTTGGATCTATTACAATTATAATAAGTTTTTTTGAACTGTACAAAATCTGTTCTTACTGCTTGCAAAATATGTACCATGGACAAATCACTGTCCATCTTTTCTATTTTCTTTTCCACCAGTCTTATTGCTGAAGCTTATCAACAATGATTTAATACAATAATCCTGTGCAATTATGGAAATGATCTGTATCATTTGCTATATAAAATGCTCTAGGGCCTTAGGTGTAATATGAGTCCCTATGATGCCAAAAAATATTTTTTTTTGTTATTAATACTTGCTATACTTGGTAATGTTGCAATTTGATCAAAATAATTCTCCTTAACTGAGGTTTATGTCTTTAACTACAATGACAGATATATAAAAAAAAACACTTAGGAGCTTCTGACTGTAAATTTTCAATGATGCTAAGCCTGCTCAGTTTTCGCATCATTAAGCAAGAGAAGTTTGGTATTGATTTCCCAGGTCAGCTTCACTGCCCTTGTCCCTTTATTCCAATATTGTGAAAAAAATCTTCAGCCAGTTGTGAAGGAGGTAAGAGGTTGAGGTGTTCCCATGTGTGAAGAAATCCCAAGCTAGATGAAAGCCATCTTCATGCCAGCAATTCTTCACTGCTACCACAGAAGGTGTTCTGGCCAAGGCAAAAGTTGGAGCATAGTGCATTCCTCTAACTTTTAGCAAAGGAGCAGTTCCTATATGATCTTCCCAGAACAAATTTTAGCTAACTTTCCATTCAAAAATGAACCAAGCTGGGGCTGGCTCCTGTTTCTTACATTGCTTTTTGTGGTTGAGGTTGTTGAAGTTTTTTTAGTTTTTATAACATATCCATGAGGACTGAAGGTACATATGGGATTCTGTAAATTCAGGTGTGACTTTCATGAATCAAAACTACAGAACACAGCTCTTTAAAAGATACAAGGCCATGCAGAGGGGTATATTCAAAACCAGATGAACTACTCACCTATTAAACTTAATAGAAAATGATTCCAGAACAAAAAATGTAGCTTATCACCATCCAGGGGAAGAAACCAGTTGTTATTCATGTTTTTGAAGAGACCAAGTTCAGTATTAGTTATTAACATTTACAGTATATAAGTGCTACTAATACAGTTGTGCAATGGACCAATCATTCTTCTAGTTAATTATCCTTGAGTTATTTAAATTATTTTCTTTATATTTCCACATAATAAGCTTCATACTGCACTTGGATTTTGCATCAGAAATTCCTCCTACTTTGGACATGAAAAGAATGTAGATATTAACTTCCTTGAAAAAAAAAAAAAAAAACCAACCAAAAAAATGAAGTCTAAGTAGATGTGATCTTAAAGAGCTATGGAAAATCACTGCTTCTAGGGAGTCCAATAAAATACGTGGTATCATTTTACCTTGCGTATGCTAACACTTCATGTTGTGGATGCTGGGCATAGTATCTGAACATACTTTTTTCTCTGCATCTGACCCTTAAATTACTCCACATACAGGCTTTGTTGTGTTGCAGAATACAGAGCAACATTTAGTACCATTTCATGTTAGAGTCTAAAATATAAATATTGAGAAATATAAATATTCATATCAAATGGCTGTTTTCCAAATGGCTTCAATTTCGCTGGTGTCAGTTTTAAAGCCTCACATACATTTCTGATATATGATCAGTGCTATACATCTGTCATAAAACGGTGAGGACTGTGAAAAGTAAGGTATGGACATAGTTCTCCTCTACACTTGTGCACCTGAAACTGTTTATTGGTACATTTAAATTTATTGTTAATGAATCTTAATGGTTAAGCAGCCAATTCAGTGTTCATAGGAGTCAGAGAAAACTACTCTGAAGCAGTACAGAAACTGACAAGAAAAGCTCTTCACACAGCTCAAATTTCGCAATGCCCAGGTAGGCATTCTTATGGGGAAGGAGGCTCAATCTAGCTCTTGTCCCTTCGGAATTCTTCTTGGTGTCTCAAGGGCTGCAAGCAAGTTGGTCCTACCTTGGCCCACACTCGATGAAACAGATATATTAGGAAGTTTATGCTACAGAACTCTCTAAAATACATTATGTGAGGCCCCTGTATCATTGCTTTGGTCAAAAGAACCAAGGACTTAAGAAGGAAAACTTTGCTTCGGAAAAAAACCCAAAAAACAAACAACCCTTAGAAGCTCTTTCATGAACTGTGCTAGTGAAATTTATTTTAAAGAGCTCTTTTAGTTAAAATTACCTTAAATATAAGGCGTAGAATCTATAACAGCTAAGGCACCACATTTTTTCCTGCAGATACAGAAACCAGCTGCATTAGGCTTTAGAGAAAGCAAGTATGGTCATTGAAATGCAGATCTAGCATTTTTTATATTCTTTGTTACATTGCTACTAATAATTGTGTTCCTCTGAAGGCCGTCTAGGAAGACAAATTATTGTATCAAGAAGGGTTTCTACAGGAAAGGGATACAGAGATGCAGAATTTCTGTTAATATGATTTATGAAGAGAAAGGTTTTGCAGGTATTCCATATTACACATTTGTATTTCCAAATCTGCACCTAATATTTTTTCTTTCCATAGTGAGTATGGAAATCTTTATAGAAATTAATCTTTAACCAAATATCTTTTAAAATAATATTCTGATTTGCTTGCCAAAATTGAATACGAATTTTGAAACAGATAAAATGTTCATGTTTGCTGTAAAAATTGACACCCCTTCTGTTACCACTCCAAGAAAGGTTCCTGTACTGGTAGGCTGACAAGAAGATGAAACTCAGCTTTTAAAGGAAAATCCACTTGTAAAAGGTTATATTTATTTCTTAGCACTCATTAGGCAGAAGTGGCTTTCTTTTTCAATACTGAAATTATATTTTTAATTCATCCTTGTATACTAGTGCTGAAAAAAGCAACATTTATTTTGGCATTCCCCATCCTCTCTCCATAGCTTGAGGAGGAGAATATGAGCTAAATTTGGGTATGCATATGATATAGGCAGCTCCATTAAATCCGGTGTAATGGCCTGATGGTAATATGCAAAGGGGTACAAAAGAATAGGCTGACAGCAAGAACAAAATTCAAGAAAAGGTTTCTTTTTATTTTATAGTGAGTCTTTCTCAGTAATCTTAAAATGTATATTGGATCATCTTGCTCAGAATGTGGTCAGCTTGTTCCTGTGGAATTAAGGGCTCGAAACTGTAGGAGCGATGGTGAGTTCAGTCACAAGGAATGATAAGGATCATGTCTCTTGCCAGTGTGGTGCTGTTACATCTAGAACTGACATGATGGACTCTAGGATTTTCTCATGATGAAGGGAAATGGGTTTGATGACCATCATGGACAGTTTGAAGGATGCACTTTTATGACACTTTTGTATATTACTTCATATCAGCAATGATATTAATGGGATCAAATATAGCATTTCTAATGTGATTTACATAGTAACAGCACACCAGTGCTTTTCAAATATGACTAAGAAGCTATGTAGCGGATATCCAGCTTCCTTTCAGAGCAATGCTTCCTAATCCCTCTTTCTTGATCCACTATTTTGGAAATGGAAGTGTTACTTTTAAAGTGTCACAAGCTGAACTGTATTAGCATTTATATGCACCCTACAGAGAGTGATGGATAAATTATATTGATGAAGACTTTTGATAGCTGCAATGATAAAAATAGGCCAGAAGGGGAACCTGAAAGGTTTGTTTTTGACAGAGCACTAGGAAATACTGTCTCAGAATTCCCTTCCAGATAATTAAATTCCTGATTGAATATGTGGGGTTGAATATTAACCCTAACATCTGTACTCAGACTTCCCTTCTGTTGAAAGAACTTGCTCGTGACATGAAGGAAATGCACAACGTAAGGCACTTCCAACTTGTCAAGAGTGCACAGAACTAAGGATTTTAAGTTATAAAAAACTTAACTTGTTGCTAAATTAAATCGTTTGGTTGAGATCTATTCTGTGACATGAACATGTTTCTTGATTTATCTTAATTTTGATCAGAATTAGGATTTTGGAAAGCTGATGGAAAATTTATGAATTCTAGGATTATTTCTTGAACTAGCCTAATTCACAGTTGTACAAAAATGTGAATAATGCAAATATATATTCAATATTTAATGTTGTAGGGTAGACTTATAGGGAAAATATTATAATTTTCCCAAGAAAATACTTTCAGTCATGCTTTCACTCTGATTGGAAAAACTATACTTAGTTGTCATAGTACTGTACTCTCATATCAGTTCCTGGTTATATCATTACTATAACACAAATTCACCAGAAAATACCCTGAGACATTCTGTGTATCCCAAGGAAGTGATAAAAAAAAAACCCTCAGGTAAATGAGTGAGGTTTTTTTACTTTTAATGACTCAAAATAAAAGTAGTCAGGTGAAATAATCAAAAATTCACTAGCAAAAAAACCCCCCAACTTTTCCTAAAAAAATAACTTTGGGAAATTAAGTTGTCTTTATAGAAGCTTCCTGTTCACTTTTCCACATTCATTCTTCTAGCTTTTACTGAAAACTAATGGTACTTTTCGGATGTTCACTATATTTGACATCACTTATAGCATTACTGTTGTTATACACTTCAGTCAATTTCACTGCTCCATCAGATTCTTTTATTGTTTTTCTACCAGTCTTTTTTACTTGTGAAAAATGTATTAATGTGTTCATGTAGAAGCACATTATGTGGACTATTGTATTATACTTATTTCTAAGTATGTGCATGGGGTGAAATTATTTCACCGTCTTGACATGGTTATTCCTGCAAAGAACTATTTATGTACATGCTAAAGAATGTGGTGATGCCTGGGGAAAGTGACACAAGCTGAAAATAATTTTGTTTTATGGAAGCTGACTAAAGATGAGTGACTAATTCAGTTTAGGTAATACTTTAATTTAGGTCTGAGTATAAACTAGTACTAATAAGATCCTTTTAATATTAGCTTGAAATAATAATGAACTGTAGAAATATATAAGATCTTCATTTTGGCTTTTAAATTTCTGACATTATAGCTATTCTCCTATGTTTTCATCAATTAGGCTATCATTAGTAAAACTTGAAACACAGCCTACTCTTTGCACTCTAAGTTCATATTCCTTCATCCAAGATACATTCCATGAGACATTTGTTACTTGGATTAAATGTACTGTGTCCATTTTAGATTAGACATTTCTCAACCCCATATTAACTGTCAAAACAGTTTGGAAAGCAAGTTACCGGGAATACTGTGTTTGGCAGCTAATAGCAGTTGCATAATCAGCTTTCATTTTCCATTGTCCAGTGATCTAATAGAAAAGGTATCAGATAGCATAGGCTTGATTGTTGTTCTTTTTTTCTTATAATTGTTTTCAAATTATTATTTAGTAGAAAGTACTCTAGAGCAAAGGGTAATAAATGATCGTGTTCTTGGGTACTTGCTTGAATATAGTCAGTAAAAACACATGCTTATAATCTGTTTCCCAACTTCTGTCAGACTCCTAATTTTTTACAAGTCACATATGACCAAGTAGTACTGCAGACTGGGGATAAATAGTTTTGCTATGGAATAAGGGCTTCTCTGGCAGCTTTGTGCCTAGCCTGGTCTGTCAGACAAGAGAAATTCGTTGTTCCCCAGGATTGTTTCTAGTGTTCATAAACATAACAAATATAAACATACTAGATGGGAGTATTCAAGGTCAGGGAAATCTAACTTACATCCATGGCACAAACAACCCTCAGATAAATCTACAGAGGGAGAAAGGCGTGAAAGTTGAAAAGCAAGAAAAAGAAAACAGTAATACCAGTTAAACATGGAAAAAAGAATATAAAAAGGAAAAGAAAAAAGGAAAGAAGAAAAAGAAATTATATGGGCTACTCATACATTGCTTTCCTAATAAATACATGAAGTTGTAAATGTCATGGATTTTTCTTGCAGAAGATTATTCAGTTTGCTTCTCCCTTCTTTTCCCATTTGTGCCTTTTAATCTTCATGTATGCTTTTAGGCTTCTCCTCCCCCTCTTGCTTCCTCTACTTCTCCAGAGCAGAGTCTTCCTCCATATATAATTCTTCAGATACTTTATTGTAGAGATTGTTTTCATACTTCAAGTCCGAAATATGAGGCTACAGAAATACCTTTTTATTCAGGTACAGCCATTTTTTCTCCTATCCCACCTTGTGGCCAGCAGCTAGTTAATGTATGTGTAACAGTAATGCACTGGGTAGTTAAATCCTCATTTTCTGAATGTGGACAGTAAGTCTTTTTAAATTGAAACCATCCCACATAACTGAATTTTGTCCTAAACAGCAAAAACTTCTACTTACCTTCTGCTTATATCTGACATACATGGAACTATTGCCTAAAATTAATCTATACTACATAAGTCTCCTTAAGGTATAAGTAAACCAAAACATTAGGAGACCTTTTCTTGGCTCAGAAGTAATGTGTTTAAATTCTTCTGGAAGCACTAAGATAAATCACTCAAAATTTTGATTTGAAGTTATCAGGCTGGGAAAGAAGACAAAACATGATGTCCACTTAACTCCTATTTTCACTCACGTTGCAGCTGTCTTAGGTCTAGAGTGTCATACTGATTTGGGGCAAGTGAAGAGATGGAACACAAAGAATATATTGCCCAAAGTGGATTTCAATTACTTACTACTAAATAATTTTCAAAAAAATTGTTCCTAAGACAAACCAAACAAAAAAGTAAATAAGCATACAGTTAAAACAAAGAAGGCATGCTAAAATTCTTTATTACATTTTGAATTAATAAGGGGACTACAGGCATTCTAAATAAGGCGGTACTGAAACTGCAATATCTACAGTCATTCAGTCTACCTTAAGTCAATCCTTCTATCCAACTGATCTGTTGCACAACCTTTTTTGAAAACTAACATATAGAGTAGTGGCTTAATATTAAAAAAATCAGTAAGAGTTCTTGTCTGTACTTAACATCTTGAAGTATTATTTGTATGTACACTCCTCTGTATTTTATTGTTGCTTATGTCAGTTTTCCTGCTAATTAGCTTAACTCCTGGTGTCTATTTTCTGGCCCTGAGGCCAACTGGCACAGTTTGACCATACTATTAAACTCTCTTGCATTCCAAATCATGTCTAAATTACCTTTCTGGAATGGCCTGTGGCCCATTCTAACTCCTGATCTGATTTAGGGAATTATTATATGTCCCAGGGAAAAAAAATAAAAGATATATTAAAAAAAAAATCAATCCAACAGATTATTACATTCTAAGACTGTAGTCAAGTTGAGCTCCAGTGTCTGGTTCTCTGCCATAGCAAACAGACATGACTGAAGAGTAGTAGAAGAAGAATCATTACCCCACTTACACTAAGCAGAAATGCAATTTTCAGAAAGAAGAGGAAAATTTAGCTTCTGAATAAAATAAAAGCTGGGTTGGCCTACACACTTTAATAGGGTTTTTTATTTTAAAAACCAAAGAAAACTTGGAATGGAAAAAACAGCAGAGCTATATATGCTAGCTGGGTTTAATTTTTGTGATTCAGCATCGTTTTGGTTGTTTGAGGGGTTTTTTTTGTGATTTTTTGTTGTTTGCTTGTTTGCTTGTTTGCTTGATATTTTGCAATGTCTGTGATTTACTTAAAGCTGAAGGACTTTTAAAAACCAGTGTGTTAAAGGCAATTCTGGAAACTATACTGAACTGCATTTTTTTTACTGTGATTTCTGCTTGCAGAATCTCCAGAATATACTTGCTTCCAAACCCTCTTGCTTGCTGAGATAGGGCTCATTGGAAAAGCAAACATGTCTGTTAAAAACCCTGTCCACATAGCAATTTGTTTCTGACCCAGGCTGTGCTGAAGATAGTTTGCTCCAATTTATGAAACTGGATGTTGAAATCATAGCTGGTTCTTGAATACTTTGTTGTAAGTCCACTCATGTCCTGTTCCTTATTGCTCCTGCCACTTTTCCGGAATCAAGCTAAATGTGCTTGATTTAGCAGAAAGCTTCTCTCTTCTCTTGCTCCTCAGACTTGGGATCCTTTCCATCCTTCTCTTCCTGGTGGGATCCCCAGTTCCTGCCAGCTGCCTGACTTTACTGCTACCCTTGACCCTTACACAAAATTGTCTGTTTTCAAGCTGGATTTTACTGAATGGGTACAGCATCTTTGTGTTTCACTCTTGCAAGCGTGAAGTGCTGTCCTAGATCTTAGAATTTGAACCCTAATCCTAATGGCCAATAGGTCATTTGATTTAATGATGAATTATCTGGACTTATACGTGCCAGCATTTTGAGTTGACACTAACCTCCAGTTATATATTCCAGCTTTCTTAACTGTTTTGAAAATGACGAATTTCCAAAAAAGTTTTTTTTTTTTTTTTAAAAAAATAATGCTCTTTATAAGTTTCTTAGAAGAGCTATAAGTTACATACACACTTATGAATCAAAACCAAGCCCCCCAGGAGAGGCTATTTTGGTGGTTTGGAATCAGCAGGTCTTCTGAGGCAGAAAACGTATGTGCTTAAATGATACAGGAACCAAGACTATCATTCAAATGAGAGAAATTTGTACACTTTAATTTTTGGAGTCATAATTCAGTTGACAATTACGTTCTATAAATCTGCAGTGTAGGCAGAAATCAGCATATAATTAAAAATTAATACCTAAGAACAACAAGTAAATATGCACATTTTATAAGGAGCAGAAACAGCTGGTTTTGACCAATTCACAAACCATTCACAAGTCTAGCACAGCAGGAATTTCATTTCAAATTGTCAGTTATCCACAGAGAAAGAGAGAAGGATTGAAGAAAAGGCTCAGGGGGATCTCATCAATGTTTGGAAACAGCTGATGGGGGAGTGCAAAGTGGATGGAACCAGACTCTTTTCAGTGGTGTCCAGTGACAGGACCAGAGGCTGTGGGCACAAACACACACATGAATTTTCCTCGGAACATCTGGAAGCACTTTTTTACCTCACACATTCATCTTAGGAACTGAATATTTGTAAAATGGACTGGTAGATGATTTAACAAATACAGAGTATAGAGCAAATGTAGAAAAAAAATTTGGTGTTCTTTAACAGGTCAAAATAAAGTTTCAGAACAGATGTCAGCTTTTATAACCATGATAAGGGTAAACACTGAGGAATGGAGAATGAGAAAAGAAAAATAAGCAATATATTGATACATACTAGTTATCAGTTTAGGCACCCTTTTGGAATGTTCTGTTCTAAATCCTGCATGTATATGTTTATGCCAAAAACCTGAAGTTTATTCCACAACACAGCAGTGTAACAGTTTTTTATTATCACTGCAATTATTATTCTTAAAAAATGGAGACAAACCAATTCTTTTCATGACTTGAATGATAGTACACCGTCTGCATCTAGGCTTTCTTTTTGCTTTCTAAATCTAAGAGACCAAATAATAGCTAACCTTTTGATTTTACTGTGTTTAGACTATAATGTAGTATTCCAGAAATAATGAAATGCTTTGGTTACTGTAATTTGGAATCAAAGCAGTGTGAGCAATCAGAAATTGCAATAAAACATGCTCAAATATAATCCAGTCCAATTTCCTTTTCAATTTCTCTTCACTTTTTGACATCAGACAAGTTCATTTTTTTCTTTTGTCATCAGAGATGCAACAGGGAATTTCAGCTTCCAAACTGGAATGTTTTTCAAGGATTATGAGAAATAGATGCTCTTAGGTCGTGTGATAAAAGCTCTATTGCACACCTACAAAGGTGCACAGAAACACAAAGGCAGGAATGAGAACTCAGTTATTACCCTCTGAGCTGCTCCCAGCCTCATCTGGTGAAGCTGGAGGGGATAACCACAGTAAGAACCCAGAATAAGGGACATCTTGTTCAGGCCCCTCCCAGAGTTGTCTCAGGATCACAAGTGTCCAAGTGTGACACCCATTACAGTGGCTTGACAACAGAACAGCTTTTGGATTTAGGGGTTGCTTTTGTATGGTACACATCCTGAGGTTCAGGGGAAGAACACTTCAGGGTAATACAGGACCATGGGATGTTTAGGTAAGTAAGAGATAGGTTTAGGTGACTTGGAGAGGGACAAGTGTGGAAAAACGGGGGAGAAGGGGAAAGTTCGTGAAACTACATATGAAGTGTATAAAAGGTAAAATATATGAGCTCAGAATAAAGTGTGAGCGTCAAAGTGCTGAAGAACTTTAAATAATAATGGTAATGGATACATATAGAGTAGTTTGTTCTATATAGTTAGACTTTGACAACATAGTCCTGTCCACGTTTCAGGTGAAACAGTTATTTTTTTTACTCCTTTTAGTCTGAGAATAATGCTGATAACACACTGATGTTTTAGTTGTTGCTAGTCCTGATCAAAGACTTTTAAGTCTCTCATACTCTGCCACTGAGGAAGGCACAAAGCTGGGAGGAAGCAGAGACAGGACATCTGGCCCAACATAGAC
>JBCJKH010054557.1:0-44501 GCA_039877255.1 Loriculus beryllinus
ACCCAAGCTTGTTAATTGTTCTTTGGAGGGTTATTCATACCAGCTGAAAATGCTGTTCCATTTTCAGTCATCTGCAGTACAGGGGATGTCCAAAACACACATCCAGAAAACACCTAAGAAACTGAGTATTTACATCGTACAAATGAAGGACAGTGTGCACACACACACAAATCTAATGTTTATATCCAGAAATTTCAGTATTGTAAAACTGTGTTCAAAATTCAACACATTTAAAACACAGCAGAACTTTCGTAAAATAACACATCCTTTCAATTGTCACTCATCTAAATGAGCAAGAAAGATTTGGTCCAAGAGACACTCTTTTTCTAGAGACTGCCTTCCTTTTCCAATGAAATTGAAACTCCAGTTAAGAACAGTTTTTAGCTAACTACAACCCAACTCAACAGCATTTGGAAGAGCCTGCAGACAATACAAAACCATACCTCCAGGGATTATTAACCCTTTGCTAGAAAATTTAACTTTTAAATTCATTCATTGCAGGCTGAAGAAGGCAGAGAAGAAAGCTGCTGGATTGAAGAGCTAATGTGAACACAGCACTGCTCTGGTTTCTTAAACGACTCAAACCTGTGTAGTGGTTGGAGAGCTGGGAGCAAGCTGCTCATCTCAAAGCTGCCTGAAAGTTATGCGAAAACTGGCCACATCTTGCAGCACTAACCCATCAACTGCCATGGGGAAATCTCCTTAAGTACAGGCTGCAGGGTATGGTTTGCAGAATGTACTTTTCAGAATGTTCCTAGAGAAATAAGGTGGTTATAAGCATCTTGAAAAGAGAAAGGACCTGACTGTAATTAGGGAATAAGTGTCCATTAGAGGCTTTTCAAATTTAATTTGGATACCAAATTACATCTTGGTTCTTTTTCCTTAACAAACAGCCACAACAAAAAAGCTTCAGACCTACAATAAGCTTGTTTAAAATTGAGTACAGCAGCTATTACTCAGCCTTTATATTGTACTATCACCTAAAACCACCACGCAACAAGGTCTTGTGCTTGTCATACAAATACGAGACAGTTCTTGCCCCAAAGAGTTTGCAGTTTATATGTGCATGTTACCAGTTTGCATGTTATAGTCTTATTTTAGTGCAAGTTTAAGTCAGAAACCCTGTTACAAGTGGCAAAATCCTGAAAAATCAAGATAATTACTACCCTAACTCATCCTGATTTATGAGGCTATTTTTAGAACAGTATAGGCTGGTGTGCTCTGAGCTTTTTTATATTTGCATTAAGTCCTCTGTGATTCCTCCTCTGAAATGTGTGCATATGCTGAGTCCATGTGAGATGCTACCACTGGCGCTTGTCATAAGAATTAAATCCCTCTCAAGCTTGTTTACAGCTCAGCACTTGTCATACTGCTCCCCTGAGCTTCATGGCTGGCTGGCTTCTTCCTTTCTCTTTGGCTCTGTGAAAGATTTAATTTCATTTTTGTTTATGTGTGTACTTACACTCGCAGGTGCAGGAAAGAAAAAAATTGCTGCACCCAGATGTTTTGAGGCTGCAGTAGCATACATACAGCTGAAATTAAGAAGAAAAACTGTAGCAGATAAAACCAACTTTCTCCTACAGTATTCTGTGGCGTATTTAATAAACCTATCATGTTTCATTGACAAGAAGACTCTTAAATGCAATTTTAGGAGCACTAGAATATTTTACAGTTGTCTCTGCTCTTTTGCAAAGAGGCTTTTAAAGTCTGAAGGTAGTCCAATTACTCCTATTTTCAATTTTGCCAATATCTTCTTGTAGTGGTTACAGACTCAATCATCAACACAGCTACTGCACACCAAGCTGCCCTAGCTGCATTAATTGAACTTCAGAGAGTTTCATCCGGATTTTCACACATACTTTGAAAGATACATTGTTTTGTAAAAAAAAAATTACCCTCTTGCTTCTGCAGTAACAGAAGAAATCATTGCCTGGATTGCCTGTAGAGACTGGTTCTAATACCTCAAATCACATCTAGTTAAGCACCTCTTGATTTCACAACTGCAGCTGGTTAACCCTGCAGCATTTACTCCACCACATACTCCAAGAGTCCATAAAAGGATGCAAAGATTAATGAGCTATGGTTTCATCGGCAACTACAGTAGCTATCCATCTACACACACAGTAATGGCTTCTCTGCTTCACCTCAATAGCACGTGCAGAAGGGCTGCTAATTTCTCTGCTCAAGCTCAGCACATGCATTGGGAACCTTCCCTTAGATATGCAGGTTCCGAGTCAATTGAATTTATTGGCACAACTATGTGCAGAACAAAATATTTCTGTTAACTTGCTTGGATCAACTTTTACTTTTAAACCTTTCTAGTCACACAATCTGTGACAAAGAACTTGCTGATGATAGGAATGGTATAAATACAAGCATCTGATACAGAAATCACTGGAAATTTAAAGAATGCTCTTGTGCAACCTAAATGGATGAAGCTGCTTTTCTTTTAGCTGTTTTCCACTTCAGTAACTTCCTCTTAGAGCTTCCACTGGGCACTGTGTGGAAGACCCTGATGAGAGGCTCTGCAACATGACCTCTACAATTACAGTGTTCTGCCTGCTGCTGCAGGAAGATGACTTCTGTCAGGTTTTTTAAATATATATCTTTGTTCCTGATCTTAGAACGGAACTGGCAAAGTATTCATAAGTTTCGGGTATTAGAGACACGATGAAATTGGTGAATATTAGACCTATATACACAGATTATTTTTTTTTTTCATAAATGCCGATTTTATATCTCTGCAGTACTAACTTTACTGTGCACAATTAAAATATACACTGGCAAACTGATGGCACAGCAGTAAAGGTATGTTTGTGTAAAAAAACCCCCACAAGAGAGTCAGTCCATTTCCTATGCTAGGAGGAAGAACACAAGGATAGTTAATGGTTTTACTGCATTCCCAAAACACAAGGGGTTACACAAATAAAAAGAGATAGTATTGACGTAGTACGGTCTTCAGCAAGCACAAAAGCTTTCTATTCTCTGCATGTTTTCAGCAGATCAAATGAAAGTCAAGACCATAGCATCCAATATGGGTGAGGTGCAGAAAGTGCTTTTTACCTCCCCCCAAACCAGATATGGCAGTGAAATAAATTTATCTTGAGAGACAAGAATTATTACTTGAGTTTGGACTGAGTGAATTTTAACAAATACTGACCTTTAGCTAATTGGTGTACATTATATTCAAGCATATCAATTTACAGTCAGGTCAAATCTCTTTGTGCTGTGAAGCAACTAATAACAGTTAGTTTGGTCAGACACTGCACAGAACCTCATGTTTCTTGATAGAGACCTCTACTCCCATTAACTAAAAGACTAAAAGCAGAAGCATTTTGCCTGTACATGGTCCCATTTTCCACGCACAGTGAAGTTTCCATTTGCTGCTGTTTGTTACTGATCTTTTATTGCAGTTAGGCATCTTGACAATCCAATGACACTCTTCATTTGCTGCTTTGTATTTTCTCTGGATATTCTGTTCAGCAGAATTCCTACCACCTTTAGCATCATCTATAAGAACGATAATATGACTGTTATTGCCGGGAGTCAGAAGTTCAAGGTAATATATTTTATCTACTCTAATTAGGGATAAACAAGAGGCTGACCTTTAAAACATATTTTCATAGTCCCTGCCCCCCAATTTATTTTATGCAGGGTAATGTACAAATGATATAAGAGAGATGTGATCAAGAAGCTCCCATAAGCTTATAGATTGTAAGCTCTGTCAAACAATACAGTTTATTCTGATGGAAAGAACCAGTGCATTTTTAAGGACTGTGTAAACACATAAAATAAAGACTATATTAATATATGTCACATATGACGTGAGAAGACAACAGATATTTTTGGCAGTAATAATATTTATTACTGCCAAAATACAAATGGCAATTAAGAGGCCATGGCATGTTCAAAGCTTCCAAGATAGCACTGTTAAACTGCAGTTCTCCAGTGCAGTTAAATCACTCTGTGAAAGCTCAGTCAGGAGGTCTGCTTTCATGCAGAATTCTTTGTTTGTTTCAACAATGAATAAACTTTCCCATAGATAATAGTGTCTATGGATCAACTGTACTAGGAAGGGCCAGCTTTAGCCTGGAGTGCACAAACCTAGCAACAGTTTAAGAGGCACAGCTGTCGTGGACAGGAACAATGCTTCCCAGAGTCCTCAGGGAACCCTACTTCCTTAGCACACATCTCACCTACTTTCATGGAGACTGGAAATGAAACCCCATTTCCATCCATTGAGTAGCTCACCTAGTCAGAAATGTGCTTGGATTAGAAAGATGCTTTATTTCAAGTAGAATGGCAAATTTACAACAATCTGTTCAGTCAACCTTGTGTTCAAGAAAGCATAAGGATTGTTGCTGAACTCTACCCTCTTTTTAACATGCTAAAAAAATAAGACCCCTGTTGTTTAGTTTTTATAAAGGTTTCATTTCAGGCTGAATTCTTCCTAATTGCTCATTTCCTCGGATTCATTTTGAGTCCCTCCATTCTGTCCCAGGTTTATTCAGCAATACAATTCCATATATAAATGATTAAAAATTTACGTGTGAGTGATGAACATCTTCCTGGGTAGCAGACTAGTTTTCTATTTTCTAAAACCCTACACAATAACATTTGAATTTTCAGCATTTATATTGAAAACGAGTCCTCCTGTAACTGCAACAGAGTGTCCCTATTGCAATGTTCAATTCAATGTTCAACAACACGTTGAATTTGCACAGATCTAAAAGACATACATTGCATGCAAACAAATTATAGAAGTTGTATTATAATTTTAAGCTTATATCCTGAAGGATGTAAAGATCATACTCAGAAAAGTTTTCTACATCCAGTGGCAGCATTTAATTCAAATACACACAACTATCATTTGTGTAACAATTGAAATACACTACACTAACATCTCTGGAGATCCAGCCATAATAAGCAGAGTTTCCAAAAGGAACTGATCCAATGGCTTCATTACTTGCAGCTGTTTGGTATACTAAAAGCTCACTGTGTTTATTCCTCTTATGGAAATGCTTTCCCTGGACAAAATAGGAATTTGTCTATAATTCCCTACAGACCACTCCAAAAGCTGTATTTCTGAGGCTGTGGTTTCCCATTCAGCAGCAACTGGATGGCCTAAACTGACTATGCTGTCCTCTGCTGCTGCCAGTGTGGATTTTTAACCTGATCAGCTCCATGCTTTAGCTCAGCATGCGTCTGCAAAAATTGGCTGAAGTGAGACTTAGCAGCTACAAGGAAAAAGGGACACTTCAATCACTGGAAATGTTTTTAACAAAATCAGAGCCTTACAAGCCTTAGTTTAGAAACATCTCTGAAACTCAAACACCTTCATCTAAAAGAAATTGTAATTACCACGTTAAAAAAATTTTTTATAAAGCAAAATTCACTTAACTCTTTGTGGTGGTGCAGTATGATAGTCAAAAGGGTGTTAGTGATGCAGGTTTACAGGGGAAGAGAACCATCTTTTCTTTTGCTTCAGCTGTATAATAGAAAGATAAACCATCAGGTACATAGCCTTTCTTGGGGTTGTGAAACTAAAGCAACAAACTGCAGCCAAGATTTTAGTTCTTCAGCTCATTTTTCAAACATGCTTCACAATAATGTTGCTTTGGATATTTTAAGATCATACAAATATAATTGCTGGTTTGATATTGGCACTACACCCTCACCACTCTTCCAAATATACTAAGGGAAACAATTGCAAAGGGAAAGGAGGAAGCTTCATCTTTTACACCACTGAAAGAAACTGAGAGACTTCTGGACAGAGGGGATTATTTTACATATTCCCATCCACAAGTAACTCAGATTACTTTTGCTAGGAAAGACTTTGGTATGTTTACTGTATTTTAAACACAGGTTGTACTTTCATTTCCTGTTATATCATCAAGACTGCCTGCTGAGGAACCCAGAAGACAATAGATTTTCTCTATCAAATAGAAATAAGTTTTAAGGTATTAAGAAGTATGCTCCATTTGAACAAGTTTGTCTCACTAAATAAATCGATAGCGAGTTCTGTGCACTGAAGTTTCTCTTATAACAAACCGGAAGAAACTTGGTAGGTTATCCTCAAGAAAGGCTAAGTCATTATCAGCCTTAAAAGAGACAATGAGACAGCCTGCCTTGACACTTTTCTGCTGTGGTGATTATTAGCCTGCTATTTCAGACAAAGGTCATTGAAAAGTGACAAGCTTCAGTTGAAAGGATGTTTATTTTAAACAGCAATGTTAAAAGACTCTTCAGAAGAACTGACAGAACCTCATTATTTAGCAAAGATGAATAACATGCAACTACTCAACACTAAGGCACATCTTATTATATGAATACAAAACAGCATACATGCCACATGTCAAGAGCTTCTTTTTGGTTTCATCAAGGAAGATCATACAAGCACTCATCTCCTCTATTGTAAGTGGCCTTCCTATAGTCTCAAGAGGGCATCCAGTATACGTTATCTGGGAAAGAAAATACGGTGGAAGTCACATATACAGAAGAAAAGCTTCCCTAGCATGAATGTGTTGCCTTAGGCTCCTTTTGGGAATTCTGATCTGATATGGGTATCTAAAGCTTTTCGCCATCTTCCAGAGCCATTGAAGCTGGATGTGCCCCAGTGTTCTGGTTCCTCTAGTTACAATTTTAGGCACCAGTAAGAAAAGCTTCACTTTACCAAATAAAGCAGGTTAACCACCAACTTGTCCTGCATGTTGAACACTACTATTCACCATTAAAATTATGAACTTACTTCTGCTTCTCCTCTGCAGAACTCTCTCTTGCTTTCCATCACCAGCCAACAACTTAAAAGTTGATTATACACCCACCACCAAGAAAAGACATTACAAGATACATAGGCTTGTGAGAGGGAAAAAGCAGCTATTTAAATAATATCTAACAAATACACTGCATTTCACTAAAAATCCTGTGAAAATTATAATATGTGCCATCAACTTCCTAGCCCAAAGAGGCTACAGAGAGCCTTACAGAAAGCTTCCCACTAGAGAAGATTTAGTGAAAAGGCACAAGTCTCAGCTGAATTCAGCTGAAAACCTGAGAAGCTGGGAAACAAAAGCCAACCATTTTAGGCAGCAAACACACGTAATTCAAATATATGTAATTTAAAAACTTTTAAGCAGTCAATGTTCAACTTCTACAGCCTTAGAAGAGAAGAAAGCAAGGCCCTCAGTTTGTTGCTAGAATATAATGACAGTATCACAATGAGAAGTTTTATGTAAGAAACAGACCAGCACATTACTTTCCTTTAGTCAAAAGGATATTAATTAAACTATCTATTAGCAAAACATACAAAGGTTACATTTTCAAGGCTACCGTATTATTAGTATGAGACAATGTTCTTACCACTATATGCTACTCCATTGACTACAACTTTTGTAGAAAACAGCTCTTTTAATTTAAATGCCTAATATTGAGAGTTTAGTGAAATAAAATCTGAACTATTTTTATTCACATTAAGTTTGTAACATAATGGATTCATTCAGCAATGCTACTTTAAAATTGCTATAAAATGGAGAATTGGTTGCTGACAAGCCAAAGATTTTGATCATGGAATTAACCATATTTTAAATAGTGCGATATAGCCCATACATGTACTTTGAGCACTTAGGATGAAGCTAAACTTGCCCGAATTTAAATATATACATATATTATCAGCTACCCCTGTGGCAGTCACAAAAAACCTCAGCCTCTCTGGCATAATAGTTTGAACAGTAAAAAAACCCCTCAACAAAACCAGCACATTTTACATCATTAAATACATTAGCTTTATAGCACCTTACAGGCATAACTACTGCATTAAACTCCCTCAAAGTACGGGCTTTCACAGTGGAAAATTTCCCACCTTCTATTTTTTAAATGTAGTGCCATACAGGAGACACCGACCTAAGATGGTTACTTTGACTCTATGAAACGACTGAATACAAGGTTTTAATTGTCTTAGCTAGAGCAGTGAACCAAAACTCAAGGGAATATAGCAGAGAACTGACTGCATAGTGTGTAAAGCAATGTGAAATACCGGAAATACCACCAACACACTTTCCCTCTTAGCACTTAATTCGTGGGGGAAAAATACACAGCAAAAATTATGCATTAAAATGTAATGTTCAAAGCAAATACATGCCTGGCTTCATCTAAGAACCAACAACTGTCCTTTTGAGCTACATTAAAACTGCCGGAAGCATTTTATTTAAAAAAAATCAAAGTTATCATATACTATCCTTTTTATTAGTGGCATATTAAGCATTCATTAAAAAATACAGGATGCAACTAGACAAAATAAACTCACAAGCCTCAAAAAAATCGAACAGTAATAAAACCAAAAACAGAACAATTGGGCAAAAAAAATTTGCCCTACACAGAAGTTTCTTAACTGTCTCTAACAAAACTCTCCTGTGACAGCCTATGGCTAGTCTTTGGTGGAATATCAGTATATCCTACAGCATAACCTCCTCCCCCCCCCCTTTTTCTGTATGTCAGCATATGAATAACAGTGCCTAATGTCTGCAGAAAAGCTGCAAGATCTTGTAAGGTTCTGCAGAATACCAAGCCTTAGACAAGATTCTTTACCCTGACCTTCAGTTCCTAATGCCTTCTGGCAGTAAAGCACCACGAACCTGATTTAAAACCAGCATTCTTCTCTTTCCCCATTTCCAGAAAAAAAGTGGACACAGTTTTGTCATAAGAATTTTCTCGTTTAAAATACATCAGCCAATACCTAGAACTCAGTATGGGCTATAATTTGATTTATTTTTCTTTTTTCCTGGGATTACTCATCCATTCTGTTAAAGGAAATCTGAACCACAGCAAGCCAGTTTGTTTCCCAAACTGCACAATGCAAACTAAGACGTTGGCTGCACTTGAGGAAGCTCCAAGTGACTGAACACTCATTGAGGATGAGCTATTAATGTCAAGTTTTTGTTTAAATGCAAATAACAATAGCATATGCATAGCATGCGATTTCCTTAAAAATAAACATTAAACCATCTGCAATAATCATTCAAGCAAATCTTTTTTAAGATTTAAAAATGGTTAATCTTTTGAGATGGAAGGAGATGGTGGATCTAGTATGGATACAAATAACTTCCAGTTACTGGGTTGGCGGTTTTCTTATAAGGCAATGAAAACTTGAAGTAAAATGTCTCCAAGTACAAAACCAGATGTGGCATAGAATAAGAAATACTGGATAGAAAAAATACTTTTAAATTATTCAAAACTGAACAAAAACCTGAATCATGAATAGTCACGTTCAAATACATCAAAATGCATTTGATGTAACTTGATCCTCTGGAGTGACTTCCTCCAGAAGTACCAATTCAACTTACCTCCAGGAAACCTCCCAAATAACACGATAGAGATTAATCTTCGTAATTAGGCAGTCACCTACAGTGCTCAGTCAGCAAATTAATTACTTGATTTAGGAAAAATTGTAATGAATTTTAGTTTCTCTCCTTCACAAAAATGCCATGCCATTGTTTTCATGAATCACCTTACTCACCCATTTAAAGTGATCTGATGGTCTTGGTAGAACAATGTAGTTGTAGCTCACCTCTTCCTTTGGAAAGGTGTTTTTATATTTAACATTTCCTTTTGTACGAGCATTCTCTACATTATTTAAAACAAACAATGCTTTATATATTAAGTATCTGAAAATGGAAATATATACACTTCTGCCAAATATGCAATTTTTAAATCCAAGTTTTATTTTCCAACTTTTCTCAACAGTATGTGGCCAAATTCTTATTATCAAAATGGTAAACGTTTGAAAAGTTTACTTGCCTAATTAAAGATTTGAAAAATTTGTAAGTATTATACAACTGGTTCCAGATGAACTTAATCTTTTCCAAAACCACGTATAAAAGCACTATTCAAAATATACTGTTTGCATGGAAGTTCACTGCTCATATAAAAAATACTACTGAGATTTCTCTGGATTCAAACAGACCCATTCAGGGACTCCACCAGTAACATACACACCAAGTTCCATAGCTGATTAAGTCCTTTAAATTGTCCTCATTCTGATGTTGTGTTTTATACACATGTACAGGCATGAAGACATCAGACTGGTTAATTGTATCTCAAGTTACTACCTTGATCACTAAACCCAACAAAATTCCCAAACAACTAAGAACGAAAGAATACTGCAACTTAATTGCTGTCAGGTTTATCACGTATTACGTTGTTTGAAGTTCCTCAAGAGTCAGGTCTTGAAGAGCTGTGACTAGGTAAACTTCCATTTTTCTTTTTCAAAGTCTTCTAAACCTGCATGGATGAAAATTAAGATGCAATTCAAAATACACATCATATAGCTCTTCAAAGTATGAAGCAGTTTTTGGGATGTTGAGGTTGATGTGGTTTATTCAGTGGGTCCAACTCCTCCATAAGCTGCAGTGGTCTCTAGATTTTGATACTGTTGCTTAGACACATTTAGCAGCTGAGCCCAGTTAACCCAAGAGGACAGAGCAGGCTTCACTTGCTTGTTGACAGCCCAGAATAGTATCTGTATTTAATCTGGACAAGTTAGGACATCTTACCACAATACACAGCTATAAAAATACGTTTATGCATAGGCACTTACTCATTTAGTTCTAAAGCAACAGTACTCCCACCACCACCAAACAAACAAAACCACCACCATAAGTCTCAAATTCATAATATTAAAATGAAATAGATTTGGGGAACTATCACTAAAACTTTTTTTATAAAGGTGGGAAGACTTTGCCCAAAGTTTCAAGCTGAGCATCAAATTATGCACAAAGACAAAATTTTGTTGCAAATATTTACTCAAAAATGTAATAATTTACAGCAGTGCCTTAACAGCTGTTCAGAACATTTAGCATTCATTAAAACCAAAACTAAGTCAAAAGCACATTCTGAATGTTTCAAATGGAGCAATGAAGTCATAAGAGCAAGCTACTGTTAATCAGATGCATTCCTACATCTAGCTGCTAACTAGAAGACAAAGGAAAAAAAACAAAACCAAAAGAAACTAAATAAAAACCAGCAGCCATCTTACTGTACACCATTTAGACTACAAAAGAAGTCCTGAAATTGAACTGTACAATTCCACTTTATATGCCCTTGTGTCCTTTTTGTAACAGTTAGCCAGTAGCAGCTCCAAATGGCAGAATGCATGCCAGTTGATGTTTCCAGTTTGGGGTTTTTCTTACTTTTGCTTAAAACAATTTTTACATTAAACTGTACTTTGGTGTGACTTACAGACCATTCCTATGGGTCTAAGGCTAAGAATCCTAATAAACAACGATAAAAGCCTAACAGCTACAGTACTTTCAGCATTATGTTCTACTTTATACAATTATGTTAGGTATTTCTGCACAGCCTGCACACTGAAAACCCCACAAATATATATTTTTATTGTAATAATTTCACTTTCACTGAAAGTTTATTAAGGTAAGCTTATAGCCTGGCAGGATTACACCTGTACAGAGGTGCACAGACTCATATAAAATTCTGTTTACATGCTCTTACAGAAAGGAATGTGACATCAAGTCCAAAAGATTTAGGTTTACCCGAAGCATCAGCAGACCAATAACCATCATTGCAAGTGTGCTCCATTTTAGCATCAGAAGTTAATCCATACTAAATTCCACTGTTTCAAGGTATTCACACTGAAGGATTTAAAAAAATATTTTCTTGGCAAACAAATCATCTTATCCCAGGCTAGTAAACTATAAAATTAGAATTTATTCTTCTTTTCAGATGTCAATCATATATCACATCCAAGAGAGAGGAAGATGTATCTGCACATCACCTTTTGTAAATTTAGTTAGATCAGTTGCACATACACATACATGCTGTCTTCATATGCAAGACTTCACTTTAGCATCTCTTCTCTCCTCTCCTCCACCCCTCTTTGTTTTTACTAATTAGAAAATGAGCACACTCATCAGGAATGGTCCATGGTATTCTTATCATTGTTTTTAACAAACAGTAAAATTAACATTATTTCAGCTTGCTTCATTTTCATCTGTCTTGTGTACAACTGTTTCCATTCTGTTGGGACTGCTTTCTTTAGAAGTCTCATCTGTTTGTTCAGGGAGTTGTCCAGCTTTCTTTGCTGAAGGTGCAACATTACCTTTTTGAAGGATTTCAGTAGCTTCATGCTCTAGTACCTCTGATGGAGTCAAAGGCTCCAAATGAATACTACCTTGTTCACTAATGTCTGAACTAATGGATTCAGGTTCATCTCTTTTTCTCAAGAACTGCTCAAAACTAACATCTTCACCTAATGTTAGTTTTAAGTCCCTTGGGTTCATTGCTGAAAGCGTAGTTACATTCAAACTAAGCACTTTACTCTGCTCGTTCAAGATAACATCATCTGAATTTTGGCAAGTTCTTAACTCACTTTCACCACGAATACATTTTTGTTTCTCATCTACTAATTGTTTGTCGTTATATGAATCGCAACATGCTCCTTTCTCATGTAAGGAATTCTTTGAGCTGTTGTCAGGGAGTTCCAAACTAGGAACATTTTCTGTATTTGACAACGATGAATTTCCTTCATTCTTTTCAGCTGATGTAACTTTAGTTTGACTTCTGTTGAATTCTTTTGTTTTGTCTGAAGAGTCATGCTCTTGTTTGCTGAAAAAAAACCAAAACAAGTTACTTTCAACCACAAATGAAATAAAGCAACATGTGGCTGTACTCCACAAAGCGACAGTCAAAAAGCAGCCTTGTACATTTCCTATTTTGTAATTCTCACACATTTTCCTAGCAAGATAGGCTGAATTTAACAGCTGCATTTTTCTTACCTATTTACAAACTCAGCTTTGCATACAGCGGTCAACTACTACTCTCTACCTTTGCATTTCATCTCCAAAAAGGAAAGTTAAGCTATCCCCTTTGTGTGACACATGGAATTTTCCAAAATACAACAGGAAGTTCGTCTACTTGCACACGCAGAGGACACACAGGTGCAGATACAGCTACTTGGAAATTTTTGTTGATGTGCAAAGCCAAAAACATGGGAGAGGGGGAACCAAAACCAAAACCACAACCAGCCAGTTTGTACCTTTACAGTGACCAACTGACTGCAATACTGATGAGTGAAGTGAGAAAACAGGCTAACAGTTGATATTCAAGCTAACTTAAATCCATAATTCAGTTGAGCAACTGGATTGGATTTACTGAAAAAGTGAACCTCTGTCACCTTTCAAATTAAAACTCTTTATGAAAAGGAAATACAAATCAGGATTCAATTATGCAAGTAAAAATGAGAATCTTATTGTATAATAAAATCTAAAGAATAGCATATGAACTCTGTACACAAACTGATTGCTTAAACCTTGTATTATTTCAATAAAGCCACATGCTTGCAATGCTTTAGAGTGACCAGGAAGAAGAAAATAACCAGATTATTTCATAGACAGACTGAACTGTGTATTTCTAATGCCAACTGTACCTAAAAAAAACCCCAACCTACACCTAGAAAATAGTCTGGTTATACTGTTATATGCAATTTGCTCATACGTACATATTCCAATAGTCAAAATCCTAAATACTAGTTCCTAACATTTGTTATAGGAACACCAGCTTCTTCCACCCTTTCAATAATGGAACTCATGCTTTGTTGCAAAGATTTAAATTTGGTAAAAGTTAGTTATAATTTCTAACCTATTCAGAGTTTTTCAGAATGAGTAGCTCAAATGATGATGGTGACAGACAAAAGAAAGCAGG
The DNA here is from genome assembly GCA_039877255.1 of Loriculus beryllinus. Taxonomy (NCBI): domain Eukaryota; kingdom Metazoa; phylum Chordata; class Aves; order Psittaciformes; family Psittacidae; genus Loriculus; species Loriculus beryllinus. The sequence continues at coordinate 13,711 of JBCJKH010054557.1, forward strand.
GGGCAGGGGGGGAGGAAGGAATATGGAAGAACAACCGTTGGTCTGAATTAAGACACAAATTCTATATAGGAAGTGAATTTAGGAGAAAAGTCTCCCAAAATACCTTATAAAAATTAAAACTTAAATTGCAAGTAGTCTCTAAAACAGTGTCAGAAGATGTGAGAGATACAGTATCACCAAATATCTCATTAATCTAAATGCATTTGTACTTTATTTCTTCAAATGGTTTGAAATAATTTTTGGCTAAACCCACTTTTAACACTGCATTATCGACACACAGTTCAGGACTCTTTAAAGGGAGAACCGTTTACCTGCTACTTTGACTTTATGGCATATTTTCAAGCTGAAGAGTCTAGATATGTTGTTCTACTGATCCAGGAATTAAAAGCAACTCATGTGATTCACCTATACGCCAAATTATTTTACAGAAAGTTACTATTCTTGAAGAGGTACTACATACTATGAACATTCAGAAATCTGTTTTGAAGTTTTACGTTCACTTAAATAAACTAATCCAGGAATATTCCATTTCCTACTTTGAATTTAAGTCAGAAGAACATTCTGAGCAGGAAAAAGAGACTGCTGTGGCATATGCTTTAGTGATGAAATCTTACAAGTCACTCATAAGAATATTTTCATCCTGTTCCACTATTTTTTCATTTATAATAAAGAATTAACTCAAGAGGCCAAATTACAACCTATATTTGCTTTCCTTTTTTTTTTTCCCCTCTCATTTATTGACCTATCAAAATCAGTAAATGACATTCTCTAATACACAAAATTTCTATTGGAGGGGTGGAGGAAGGGTAATACTTGGTGGAAAACTCCAGAAACTCAGGACAGTTCCAAGACAAATGCCAACATTCAGAGCCACCCATCAGCTCTTTTTGACATAAGTGGCCTTACCATAACTGTTCTTAATTACCTCATCTGTTCCAGGGAAACACTTCAGCTATACATAGCTGGATAAATGCTAGTAAATATTTAGACCTGTTTTCATATGAAAATCCAGTCAACTCTTTATGGAAAAGTGCTTATACACATGACCTTTAGATACTACTTTTCAACAAGCAGCTTGAGGGTGAAGCGTAGCTGCAGAGCTAACAAGTACAGAATTACACTTCATATGTAGGAAGTTTTGAAAATATACGCAAAAAGTAAAATAAAAGGGTTTAAATTAAAAGAGATTATTAACACCTCATCCACACACACAAAACAGTGTTTCCACACTGGAAACTCTGGATGAATGACATTTATGTACACATACAAGATTCACATCAAGAAACTCTTAAATCTGCCCTTAACATATAAAAGGAATCCATCACAACCTTCCTCACCTTCTAGTAATCAAAATCCCAGCTTCATTCAACCCTAGCTCTCCATTCTCACTCATTTGTAGCAAACCACAGGAAGGGAGTAAGTGGGGAGGAAGAAAATACATGTACATACATATTCATTTCTCATGCAGATTAAAGCTGTCTCTCATCAGCCTACCTTCCTATGAGTCATAATACCAATAAAACAAGGGGGAAAAAAAGCATGTTTTTTGATGATGATTCTTGACCAAAACTTAGAATATTTCTCCAATAAGACAATTTACCTCTGCTGAGAACTGCAGATGGACAAGCAAAACCTAGCAACTGTGACACACTAAAATCCCACAACAGAAAGAAAAACCATATTAACATTTCAAGAAATCATTCTGTAAGCTGAAAAACAACAGCCTTCCATTCAATAATGGGAATAAAACATACTCTCCGGACTTCATATGCAACAATACTGGTTCCAGTGTAAGAAAATGAAAAATTCAGACATCAAAAAGACTGGAAAATGTGAAAATTTGACTTTTAATGAAGACAATGTATTGATTTTCTAAAGCATGAGAGAAACTGTGGCCAGACTACCAAATACTGGCTATACTAATGAACTACCTGCCATATTGTCTATATGAAATCAGCTTTTAGAGTAAGACTACTTTCAAGGGAGTAGTACAAGACATAATTTTGAATCCAAGAGATAGAAAAGTATTGTTAGGTAACAAAACCTGTATTACAGCTGCATTTACATTAAATGCTTGGTGTGAAACAACACAATCTTTTTGAGGCACATTTCTTGACTGTTCCCAAATGCTGGTTTGGTTTACAGGGCAGTCCAGAGGCATGGTAATTAGGTTTCTCTTTGAGTAAATGAACTGGAAGCTCAATGACATTTTGACTAAGCTTTTAAAGGCTAAATTTGCACCAAGAACTGTGAAAAATCACTAACTAAAACACGACATTTCAGGCTGTGGTATCTGGAATAAAATATTTAGATGAATTGTAGGAAGTATGAATCCACCCACAATGCACACCAAAACAAAATGTACAAGATCTCAATTATTTCCCCAAATTGACGTAACAAATTCCACAAACTTGTGTGTTTGTCTTCTTGCTGTGTATCTCAATGAACTGCCAAAATGTCAAGCATCTGGCTGCAGCAAAGTAACAGGCATTCCATGGCACCTTGGAGAAACAATCTGAGGTTCCACATGGCCCAGGCCAAACAGAACGGGCAGCTCATCATTGTTCTGAAATGTCTTGGTTCAGGTTTTCTGTAAATTCAGACAGCTAACACCCAAGTAGGCTTTTCTGTCTGTATCCTCCATCTTTTCCAGCAAAAAGGGTTAAGGTACAAGTGTTAGTTTGTTTTTTGTGGGTTTTGGTTTTTTTTTTTAGGGAGGCAGGGGGGTGCTATATTTTTAATTTTAAAATGAAAGCCAGGATTACAGAACACAGTTTTATGAAGCAAAAAATGCAAATTCAACATATTCTGAAATGCTAAAACACAATATGGGATTACAGGAAAAAAAAAGAAAGAAAAACTAAGAGTAAACACATCTGAAGTGGTAATGAAAGGAAATGTGTTACTGTGTATGTTTGAGAATCTTGCTTAATGCTGGTGAATGAAGACGAACAGTCTTCTCTTCTTACATTTCTCCAAAACTATTGGTTGCTAAAAAAACTCCAAAACCAAAAAGCAACTTAGGCATGCAGCGTTACAAGGAAAATCTTTACTAGATCTGAGGACTTCTCCCACGCTCTTACCAGCTGGGATTTCTGTAACAGATCGCCCTTTTTGAAGGGCAAAAGAAAGACAACTTCTTACAGAAAAAAAAAAATTCTCTGAAATCAGAATCCAAAAGTCACATTTAGATAAAAAAATCCCCCAAACAAACCACAATGTAGTGAGATCATTTCACTTCCTGATATGCAGAAAACGGGAAAATCTGTACACATAAAAATGAGAATTCAGGCCTAAAGAGGCATTCCCAAAGATTTTCCTCCTTAAAGAAGTGTAAGCAAAAACCTCCAAAAGTTACAGTTTAGAGTCAGTGTTTACACACATCTCAGGTTATAGCTCAGGTCAATTTCCAGATTCCCTGAAGATGAAGATAAATTAAGCTCTAAACCATTCCCCCATTGGAGCCTGGCACATAAATCAATCAGAATGGACTGCAAACTGAAAATCTTTGGACATGACAGACGTACTGAAGGTGTCCCTCCAACCCTGCCGTACCTTTCTGTTTTAAAGCACAAAGCTAGATTTCTACACCATGCCTATCTTCTAACCACCATGACCCAGTGGTTTTTGTATAGTCAAAGAAAAACTGTCTTGGACATTCAAACTAGTTATGAAGTTCAGAGATATTGTTAGACTGTGTGGAGAAAAGAAAAAAACATTACCTCCAACTTAGGTTCTCCCTCTCTAATGGAGGTTTCGGTCTTTAACCTAGTGAATAACGAATTAAGATTCAAACTTTTAAAATACTGTATGGTTAAAATAGAGATAAGGGTGAGGATAACTTATAGGAAAGAAATAACTCTGCAATCTGCAATAAATTTTTCAAGTTGTTACTTATTTAGAGTTTAGATGTACTTCAGAGTTCTAGAAGAGCATTTCAGCATTTTAAAGCTTTTTATTTGGTATGCAGAAATTATAAGATAAACTTGTTTCATATAACCTTTTCTAGTTACCTCACCTCATGAAAATCAGGAAGCAAGTCTTAAGATGGTTAGCAGTACTTTGACTCGAGTGCTTCCTGCAATTCTACATGAGGATTAAAAGCTTTTTACATCATGCCTGAGGTATTAAAGATGTGAAACGCTAAACTACGTGCACGAAGACACGCTATGACCCAACAAAAACATTCTGCAAAAACAAGCTCAATTTTCTTTTAATTATCCACCATAACCCAAACACCCAGAAAACAGCTGTAGATTACTTTAGAACAACTGTAAAACAGTGCAGCTGACTTCCAATTGCTCTTTGGAGAAGACAGTTCCCTCAAAACACCTTTACAGACACAGACCATACATTAGATGAACTATAAAATATTTGAATTAATTGACCTTTAAAACCCGCATTAAATAAAGAGCTTATCACAACATTATTAACACAGATTTCCTGTGTTTATATGAGAAAATGCTATCAAAGAGATAGCAAGAAGTATGTCTCCTACAAAACCTGTTAAGTCATCAGTTCTAATATAAAAATCTAACCTTTCAAGGGTTTCCTATTAAAAAAAAAAGAAAAAATGAACATAACCCTCAAAACTGCTTATGCCTGTATCTTCTTTGTTGATGCTGCATTAAAGGCAAATTTAATCTGCTGAAGCATGGTGCTGCCTCTGTTATATTTAAATAATGTTATTAATCATAAATTAAATTACCCGACCTCAGCAAGTCTTAATGGTTGTCTACAAAGTACAGAATATCTGACAGAAAAAACAGCTTTAGCAACTTAAACTGTATGAAAAATGTATACTAATATTAGATTGACATCTACCACATGTATTTTCCTAATTCAATCTAAAAACGCAGTGCTAAAACCCAGACCTCTTAAAGATTTTTAGCGCATACCTTCAGTAAACCATGAACGCCTTCTAATACTTATATCCTAGCAGCTGATGAGCAACTTGGACTGCAGTACTTCACTCTACATCAAAATTCATTTCTAGTTAAGAAAAATAAAGAGAGGAAAAAAACCCCCAAAACATTACACAACCAAAAACCCCAAAACTTAGAAGCTGAACACAAAAACGCAGCTTGACCGACATACTCACCAGAACAGATGTGCCATAAAACCAAAAAGACTCAGAATAAAAGCCAGGGAAGTAAAAGTATTAATTTAGATACCTTAAAGTCTAAATTCAGGTTGATCTGAAACTTAGTATTTGATATATAAGGAGACTCTGAAATGCACTGGCTAAGCACCAATGGAATTATTTCTGCAATCAATAAAATAATGTATATTTGCATGCAAACATACACTGAGCCCAAATCAAGAACTGTCATCCCAGTGATCTGTCATGTTCTCTTACAACCAGAGAGTTATTCCCAAAGCTTCTTTGTGTAAGCAGTATGGGAACTCACCTGGAATCTTTTGCCAAACGTCCCTTTTTCTACCTACCCATAACCAAAAGTAACCTTTTCTAGGATGACTGTAGCTTCAAGAATTTCTAGAAAACAATTTCATGTTACTTAAGTGGCTCAGGGTAGTTTCTACACTCTAAATTATAAACATAAATCTATTTTACAACCAAAAGAATAGAAAGGTTTACGGTTGGTTGATTTGATGTGTTTTAAGGGAACTCCAGCTTTCAGTAGGAATTCCCCATTTTGAAAAATATAACTCTAAGAGGTAATGATTCATAAAGCACAGTTCTCCCCCAGACACCTGACCGTTTGAGCACTTACTCTACATGTGAATGCACAGTTAGAGAGAAAAAGCTGCTTCTACACTATGGTGTTTTACACTGTTAATGACTGAATGGGAAAAGAAAGATGGCTAGTAATGAAGACAGCTATATAACAACTTCCTAGTATTAACAGGAGTAGTGAAGTGCTATTACGCAAAAAAACGCACAGTTACAAATATTTAACAGCACAATAGAAACAAACATTTCTTTCCTTGTCAGGTCAATTGAGGAGACAAAAGACTTTCCAAAGTTAATAAATAAATAGCTAATCAAGTAAGGTTGCTCTGCAACTGCATGTCTTTTAAGAACCCAAATTCCAGTGATACTGAACATCCTAAAAATAACAAAGAAAAGACAGGTTAAAGTACGTATATAAATGAAATCTCAATTCTTTGAGCATAAGCTAAAGGGGTTATATTTTGCATATTCATGCTCTTTCCTTGCAGATACAATCCAATACTTTTCATTATTCATGCAATTTTGTAGTTATTGGGACCGTCAGGGATGCTTTAAGTCAAGACACGCATTTTTACTTGCATGGTTTAGCACAGGTTTTATGTTATGTGTTTTCCGCATGCGTAACACTTCTGAGATCCTCAAACAAATGGAAACAGGACACCATGATGCCAATAGTTTCTACATGAACTATTCACACAAAGCTGACAAATCTCTACATAGCTTACAAATGTTTTAACTGCAAGTCTGAAACTGAAAAAATAAATAAATAAATCTGTAGCAAAGCTGTAAAAGAACCAATTGATAATATCCAAAATGAGCATTCAAAAGAGGTAGCATTCACTTAGCTTCAAATCAAAGCGTCGATCTAATGTAATTTCTGGGAAATTCTTAGAGAATGTTTCTGAAAAGTTAAAAATCTGTAGTCATATTCCAGTTTTGTTGCAGCCAGAAACATGAATTTAAGTGAAATATCTCAGATGCAACTTCCTCTGAAATGCAACAGCACATTCACAATGAAAACACAAACCCACTATGCTTTTTTTTTTGAATGCTGCTGTATCAAAACAGAAATAAGTCCTGCAAGAAAAACCTGTAGTAGGTAGCTGATGATTGAACAGCAGCATTCAAGATGGAACATAGCTTCTGTCAGAAGGAAAAAAAACCAGCAAAAAGAACAAGACTTCAGAGTACTGAGTAAGCGTGCAGATGCTCAATCACAAAATACGCATAAGACAATGGATGACAGGATCCTTGCCATTATTAGCAATTTCACAGTGATTGGAGAAGCTCACTGTAATCAAAACTGTTACTGCTTGAATACTAAAAGTGAAGAGGACAAAAATTGTGATAAAACCAGATTTAATCTCAGAGAATCTGATTATGCAGAAAAAGAAAGTGCTGCAAATCAAGAACAGCTTGCATTCATCAAAAATAACCTCTTATAACTAGGAGGTTATAACAGTGATTGATCTCAGACTAAGATTAGCTCTACCTATTAGGGTGCTTGGAAGCTAGTATATGAGAGATTCAACCAAGACATATATTCACTGTAATCAGGAGGTTGACTTTGGAGGAACACTAGATGTTCATCATGACAAAAGGAAAGCTCATCATATATCCAGACAACCTGTTGATGGATAACTTGACATAGATAATCTAGAACTCAAGATGAAGTCAGAAGCAGTGAAATCAAAAGCAGCAGATGTCTCAGCAGCTTGAGTATCCTTGAAGATGAGAGATGATACCAAAAGAACAAGGTGTGAATGAACTGTAGCTGCTGCACCCTCAGAAACAAGGCTCAATAGATGTATCTGCCTCCGTCACATACTTTCCTCCTACAGTATTTAGGAGCAAAAAGAAGCTTAGCTACCAGAGCAAAGCAGCTAATAAAATCCTTTGGCCAAGATTCAGTATATGCAGTTACATACGACACAACTCATTCAAAGTATATTTTGCCACTATATACTGTAAAGTCATTGGCAGACAAAAATGCAGCTTACTTGAATAATAGATCAGGACTTGTATGTTTTTGTGAACACCCAAGAGAATGATAAAGCCCATTAGTTTCAGAAGCTAGGATCAAGTTCAGAACAAAATGGTCTTTGATGTCAACACATATATGTTATCATTTACACACTACTCTAGCTGGAGATGGTAACAACAGACTTGAGCAGCAAAGAAACACTGCAAATGAGCAGCAAAGAAACACTGTATCACGTAAGTGAAACTCCTGGTAAGCCTTTCTTCAAAGGTGTACAGCCCCCAAAAAGCTGAAAGTCAATGCTGCAAAGCAGAGAACATTAACACAGAAGGGCCTTTGCCAGACTACAATACTGGGAGATAAGACCAGACCTGCTGCCTACAAGATGCAAGAAGATAATACCACAGCTTCAATGCATGAAGAAAAAGGAAAAGGTCTGGTCAGATCCTTGTTCGCTTACATACCAAAATAATCCCAAGCTGGACTGGGTTCAATTTTCTGGTCCACAATGATGTATCAGTGAGCCAAGGCAGTATAGGATACCTGCTCACTTTCAACTCCCCTGCAACAAAAATGTCTGCTGTCAGTTCATTTAAAAATGTTAATTGTTGCGCAAAGCAGAGAGTTGAGCATTAGAAGAATATTGGCATAGTTATTAAGCTTTATTCCCTCAGCACAAGGTGGATCACTAAACAAACAAAGAAAATTTTATGCAGAGTAACAACTTAAATAGCAATTCTTGCTGGAACATCTCCACTTAGGTTATGTGTATTACTCATGGCAGGACTGTGATCTGAAGACAGTTGCATCAACACTGCACAGCGCTTGTGGAACATGTCTGGTTATTAACAATAAAGAGGAGTTTTACAACACATACAGTCTGATATATAGTAAAAGATACCAAAAGATACCATCTGAGAGATGCAAGAGAAGATCCAAAAGCTTTCAAGACTGTTAAGTCATTGTTTCTGATGATGAAGTAATTCTAAAGAGCCCCATGAACAAGTTGTATCTCATTGAGTTATATAGGTCAAAGAATTGAAAGAAATGTTCACAGATCATGGAGAAACCACACAGCGTAAGTTATGCATACTGTCTGCAAGTTCCTCTTCTTCCAAAGCAAACCAGAGTACTATGAAGAACCATCCCACAAAAAGATGTGCATTTCTGTGTGTACTTTGTACTGCAAATAATGATTTTTAAAGTATCTGCTACAGAGGTATATTCAATGCTTTTAGGTTTATCAATGATATATTCTTGTCCAAAGTATTAGAAAATTAGTACATGGAACAGGACAAGGTATACTGAAATTAAGTCTGAGAGCATGACAGTTTCAAAAAGCACCATCGCATATTAGATCACCTCATGTAGTACCAGTAACTACCCTTAAGCCAACATCAGAGCTCTCAAAAACAATGGCTAACTGCATCTGTACTAGCTGCCTGCAGAATGAAACAAGCACATTTTCTTGACTCCACCTCAAATCATTTCAGCACTTACCCATCCATTTCTAAATAATACTTACTTTGTAATCCGACGTGCTTGACATCTCTATAATACACTCAAGACAGCAAGACCCTTGTGCAGTACTGACAAGAGCCTGCCACAACTGTACCTCTTTGCCCACCATTAAATACTATAAAAGCTATAACCTTTTCTTACATACAGTTCAGCAAGTACTTATTTCCCAACACCTAATGCCAGCTCCAAGTAGAAAAGCTAAGGTTTTACAGTTACCACAGCTCAAAACTTTATTTTCCCATTGTTTGACTTTCACTAAAATCTAAATAGTAACAGAACACAAGCCACCCTGGAGTAATAGCGTGCCCTCCTAGATGACTACTTCCACTGTTTTGTCCAATTCCAGTATTCTGTGCTCCAAAATCGGAAATTTTATTTTTATTATATGGCTTTTATTTGTTTTCCCAAACTAATTAACTTCCTGCCAGAGTATCTTCAGTTCTTTTAGATAATGTCTATTAGTCATCCCATCAGCCCACCAGTTTTATTTAACTCTATCTAGTGCTATTATTCATAGGCAAAGAAAAGCATTTCTATGTTTAGGTCAGATGACATTATTCCAGTACCCCCTTTTGCTGGCCACTTCATGGAAATTAAGGAAGAAAATACTTAAAAGTTATGTAATATGGGGATATTTCCAACACTCAGTAAAGGCTGATTTATGTTTAGAGGCCTAAGAACTGTTGAAAGAGTTCTCATCATGCATGAGTATCTAGCTCCTTTTAAAATCCTGTTATTTGGTAGATGGACTCAATGACGCCTTGTTAAATCAGGGTTAAAATACTTCCTTCCATCTTTTAAAAGATATTTCTTTACAGTTTAACTGACCTTTATGTTTCTGTGTCCTGAAACGGTTTGTAGAGAACTCAAATGTTTGATTCAACTAATGCACCTCTGACACGTCTATTAAGGGATAAGCAGGCTCACAAACTACATTGTAAAGCCTAAGGTACTGTTTCAGGGTAATCAGGGATGGCTTGGCATGTCTGATTCTTCTATGGTTAAAAAAATCCCAAGCAAACTCTGTAACACAACCTGCAGAATTCTGTAAGTTTGTTTTTCAAACAAACAAAATTGAAAGCCAAAATCCTCCTGTTTTTTTCTTTGAAAGTGGAATTAAAAAAGATAGTACAAAACAGTATTCCTGTGTCATATCAATAACAATTTTGAAAATATTTTCTTAATATTTACAGGAGATTAAGAATTTGTCCCACTTCAATAAGTCACATTTTTGTATTCTTATTAATTATGTAAGAACATAAAAAACTCATTTAGAACTAAATACTAAAGGCAGTATTGAAAGCAAGTTGAATTAACAGTCTCACTATGCAGTCTCACTCCTAAGCATAGCTTAGAAGCAGCAATTGAAAAATGCTAATACTTCAAGAATCATTTGTCTCTTTGGCCAAACTGAATAAAAACCTGCTTTTGATTTTGGCTGCAGTAATAATTTTCTCTCCTCATTCTTGTAACTGTGGCCATAGTAAGAGCAGTAAGTACTAGTAAAGGTCTATGTTTATCATACATTCAAAATTCTATGAAAAAAAAATCCAAGTTCAAAGTGCAAATTTTGGCCATCTGTCACTAAAGAAATAGAAATAAACATTGAGCAGTAAAACAGAACTTACTCAGATACTTGTTCAGCAGTTGGGATATCTACAGAAACTGAAAATAAAAACAAAAGATTTTATTAAAAATATTTAAAAATTTGGAACTTTTAAATCCAAATTCACAAAAATAACAATGATGCAACTGAAAAAAGGAGCACAGTAACACCAAAACATCCACATGGAGGTATTTGTACATGTATACTATATAAGAAAAGACACTATATGTACTCACCTTTCTCTATAACAACTTGACAAGTATGAGTGTGGCTTTCACTCAGATGTGTGGCCATACTATCTAAGCCAGAAACATCAGCCAGGAAATCACAGTTAAGACACACTACAGTCACACCTCTAGAGAACAGAAAAAGAAAAAGAAGTATAAATACAACACAGCAGTGGAAACAGTTTTCTTAACTTACAGCAACTGGACAGACTATAAGAAAAACAGAAAATTTCCTCTACCTTTAGATGAGATTATTCACAAAACAAAGTTCTTATTTTTCATACTGCAGCTAGCACCTGGTAATCCCTATAAATGACCAGGGCATCTCCACGCTGGACAGAGCACAGAGAACACTTTAGACAAATTTATCTGTGAAGCATGAGTTTCTTGGGCTTGGTGGGTATTGTTTGTTCATTCTTTTGTTCCCCTTGCCCCCTCCCCATTGTGCGTATTAGAACAACCAGAACATAAGGAAACAAATATTTTTGAAACTGCTCAGATGTTACTAAACGTGGACAAATAAGAAACAGCTGTCACTGAACAGAATAATGCTAGTGGAAGAGCTAAAGTTTTTATTTCCTTGCTCTTCTTAAATTGAAGCCCAGAAATTCAATAGGCTCTAATCTCATTTAAGAAACCAGTTCACTATCAGAAAATCACAATGATTATGTAACTAAAAAAAGCTGAATTACCGTAGCTCTTCTGAATGCTTCTTATAGATCCAAAATCTTTTACTTGGGCGAGCACTGTGAAAACTGAATATATGAAAATATTAACACTTAAGACTGGTTTTCTTGAGTATATTATTCCCTACACTGTACATTAGTTATGACAATGCATGAAAACAGAAAGATTGGATACTGAACTGCATTATCTAAAACATTAAATTGCTGAAAGCTTACAGAATTGTGAGTATCAGTTCTAGCCTAGAACATTGGCTCTCTTACAAATAACAGGAACAAAGCTTAACTTTGTCAGCACAGTCCTGCAAGCACATAGTTACATTGCTTCCATCAGCAGTTTAGTTCTTGAAGCACCATGGCTATAGCTATACACCGGTCCACAAAAGCGAAGCTTTGCTGAATTCACACTTCCTAAACAAATGGCTTAAAATGAGATAAATAAAAATTTTAGAAAACCTCTAAGTTCCCTTACACAAGTTAACTATGTGCCAACACTGTACTCCCATATGAAACAAAAAAGCAAGCAGCTGAGTACAGGGGCTGCTACTGCAAAAACACCCTTCCTTTAACAACATTCCTCCTCACCATCCCTTGTTCCTTACACTCACCAAAAAAGATTATGACAGATGCTGCAGGGGGTCAAAGCAGGGGGAGCATTAGTTTGTCAAGGAGACAGACAAAAGACTGCCTATTTTATTGCATGGTTGAATTCTACAAAACCCAGAACACGTACAACAGTAGGAACAGTTTACCTTAGCTTTCTCCCCCATTATCTGGAGTAAAACTTTTGTACAACCAGAATTAAGCACATTAATTTCAACTGGTTTTTTAAGCATGCAACCAATGGTTTATATCTATAAAATCATACTTCATTCTAAGACTTACATAAGCATTGAAATATAGGTCAATACATAAAACACTCAAGAACTTGTAAAGACTTGGTTCATGAATTCAAGAATTCTAGCATTCAAAAATACCAAGGCATTGTATACATACGTATATTTTAAAAGACAACTGCATTCTATATTTTTATGCAATGTATTTGGCTTGTTTAGGGCACAAGATAAACAAATATGCTTTCAAAGTTTGGTTTTACTGTAGCTGCTATGTGTTAATTATTGAATAGTATAATTCTATTGCTCTGAAAACACATTTATTTTCTTAAGAGGCTTTTTAGAGCTGTCATCACTAAAACCCCACACTGCCTTACAATCAGTGACAAAACTGCAAAATGAGATGTTATTTTAACAGTTGACCAGACGTAGTCTAAGAAAAGGTATCCACTTTACCATGTTTATTTGAGACATCCTTTACATGATAGTCTGTGCACAGATTTTATTAGCAGTATCTGTGGCTGTAGGCATTCAACACTTGTAAAATCAGATAAGGCATTCCCCATCTGAATCCCAGGGAACAATCAGTCACTATTTGTTAAGTCTGGCTGAAATCATTATAGAAGATCTCATAGAAACTGAAGCAAAGACAGAACACTTCCTAAACCACTGGAATTTTAAGACAAAAAAAGAACATTGTATTTAGGCTCTCACTATAAAGCAAAAACCCAACTTTACACATTTCCTATGTGTATTTACACAGTCCTATGATCTGGTTCAAAATTAGCTAACAGAAACACTTAAGAAACCTTATATGAATTTATGACGTACTTGACAACCCTATCAAATTTTTGAAGAGTTCTTACCTCATCATGTGATTCACATAGGCTTTGCTACAGCTAGTGTTGTATCTGCATAAGCTACAGTGGACATAAGCAGGAAAATGGCTTGCAAAATCTTTTACTTCTGAGTAACATTCAATGCATTTGTGAACTCCTGAAAGATACCTAATATGAGAAAGTTAACTATTAATATCAACATTTTAGGACAAGATAACTAATCCAAACTTACTGCTTTAAGTTAATAGCAAGCTTGTCTACTTGCTACTTGAGGAACTTAAAAATGCAATACTTAAAGGTTACCACAGCACACATAAAAACTTTGTTTCCCTTCTTCCTCAGGTTATGCTCTCATTCTCATCTTAATAAAAAAATGTAAAAATTAATACAAGCATCCTGGCCACGAAGATACTGCAGTAGACAAGAACCTCCAACTTCAGCTGCTGCTCTTGTCTCTATGTACTTGAGAAGGATTTCAAAGAAATGCTTCATCCACTACAATGCACAGAAGAAGCTGTTGGTTTTCCTGTCAGCCCTGATATTCCTCACTTTGCTCTGAAATATCTACAAGGCAACGTAATCCTGCTCTTCCCCAGTTCTGGATGTCTTGGAGAGCTATGCACTGGGAACGTCAGCACCTTACTGGAAGACAGACATCTACAATCTTTGACAAAGAAAACCGTTAACTCATGTTAGCCAATGAAGTTATATTCTGGTCTATAAAACACCCATTAAATTATTAACACAAGGATAGCAAAACCCAGTAAAATGGAAATATAAAGGGAGCATTCAGGTATCTCCTTGGACAGACAAGACTGGACCTTTCAAAAATGTTCAAATAAACCCCTGAAAAAAAACTGAAGGGGGGAATACTCTTCCCTGCATCAAAAAACTTGCAAAGAACACCCAGGCAGGCAGATGTATCCCCATCCGCAGGTCACTTTTACACAAAAATCTGACTCATGAGTCAGTATTGCAACACTGTGGCTCTGTGCAAAAAAAAAAAATAAAAAAAATCTAAATTTAGGACAGGAAAGTTTCCAGAACATATGTCTTCGCAGAATAAAGTAGTCTATCACCAACAAAATTGGTGAATGAAGATACAGAATTATAATAACAGTACCAGTAGCTTTTTCTACAAAACTAATCTTCTCTACTGCAGTATAAGTTATCAATTAAAGTTATTAGAAGAGACATTGAAGTGATGGATTATTTACATTCACAGCATAAAGATTTTTAACGCCAATATATTACCTTAGATTATGCAATGCTGCATTTGTAACTTCTTTTTTTTTTCTGCTGTTGGTCCATGCATTTTGCTTCTTTGATGTAGCTGGTTTTGATTTTGCTTTTGACCTATTTGTATTAGATTTGTTATGATTTTTAGTGCTATTTTTAGCTTTAGGTGATAACTGAAATGTGGAAGAACTTGTACTAACAGAAGACGCAGCTGATGATCCTGACAGAAGAGATCCAAGAGATGCTCGAATAGTCACCTACAAGTATGAAATTAAAACATATTCTATTTAGATTGAAGCCAAGTTCCCATTTCTATTTGTCTCAATGTTTAAGCCACTTCAGGCAAAAATCAGAGCGTAAGAAACACTCCACAGTGAAGACTGCTTTGAAAATAATGAAATGCTGTTGAATAGAGTAAACCTAGCCTCAATAGTCTGTTGGATGCTTTAAAAGCTCTTGTTTTGCTGGAGATAGCCATGACAACACACACTTCTCTCTTTTCAGACCTGCAACTGGATACACCCTGCTTTCTTAAGACAAACAAAAAAAATAATGTAGCTGTGGAAAAGAAAGAGAAATCAGCCCAATTAGCCCTACTAAGAAGAGTATCAAGCAGTTCTGTCAGTGCCTGTAATTAGAATGATTTGGGTTGGAACAGACCTTGAGATCATCTAGTTCCAGCTCCTCTGCCATGGGCAAAGACACCTCCCACTAGACCAGGTTGCTCAAAGCCCTGTACACCCTGGCCTTGAACACTTGCAGAGATGGGTCAGCCACTGCCTCCTCGGGCAGCCTGTGCCAGCACCTCACCACTCTCACAATAAATAATTTCTTCCATATATCTAATCTAAATCTCCCCTGTTGACATTTGAGCTATTACCCCATGCCTTGTCACTACAGTCCTTGATGAGGAGTCCCTCTGTAGGCCCCCTTTAGATACTGGAAGGCTGCTATGAGGTTTCTAGGCAGCTTCTCTTCTCCAGGCTGAACAGCCCCAACTAGACTGTCTCTGTGTAAGTAGTGCTCCAACCCCCTTATCGTCCTTGTGGCCCTCCACTGGACTTGTTCCAACAGTTCCATGTCCTTAGTATTTTGGAGACACCAGAACTGTATGCAGTACTTTAAACTACTTTAATAAAAGCTGTGTGTCTTACTGCCTCATCATTAGCCTATTTACTTTCTTTAGATATTTTTGTTCCTCATCCTAGAGACCCAAGGGCTAATTCTTGCCCATACTCATAGTTGAGAAGGACCTCACCTTCTAAACCTGGTTCCAGGTGTCTACTAACACTAAAATTCTATAAATAATCTAAGCTTTTCTTAGATCATGAAGACCCTGAAATCTTTAAAAGACTGAGATATTGTCAATGCTTTTCATTAGGCCAAGCAACACAACTGCCATCAACTTCAGTGATTTTCTCTTCCGGATTCTATAGGAAACGAACCGTGAAGAGCTGATAAGACTAAAATGCGATTTTCTTCTTCCACTCAAGTGAAAGGACATATACCTTCACATTTCATTAAAAAACTGTAGGGAAAAAGTCCTGAAATGCACAGGAAAATCCTAAGTGGTCCCTTTTTGAGAAAGGGAAGAAGGATTTAAAGATTGCCTAAGCATTGTGAGGGGATTCAAATTTACTTCATGAAACACTTAACAGAAAATCAAGGTGTGGTTTTTTTCCCCCCTTCAAATGCTAGAGCTAGAAAAGACCTGGTGAACTTAGATTTTAAGCCATACTGTTTATAGAAAAGTAGGTGTTGCACTCTATACAATTTTTTGCCACCACCTTCCACAGGTTGGAAGATATTCTACAAGAAATGCTGCAGACCCCTCAGGTCACACCCAGACTACCTCCTTTGCTCCTAGTACAAGAAAGGCTAAGTGAGAGGGGGGCAAATGAACCAACACCTCAAGAAAGTAGCACTGATTGCACTATTATCCAAGTATAGATGAATGGGACAGAAAGCAACACCACAGACCACCAGGAGGAAGGCGTAAACTGTGCCTGGCAATTCTCGCAACAGGAGTGTTTTTTAGAGTTTTAGATTTGGAGGTGGCAAAAAAAAAAAAAGGGGGAAAACCAGAAATCTTTGCTTTAGAAAAGAAAGAAGAGAAAAGCCTTTCTTTTTACTCCATGACTTTCTCCACTAAAATGTGGTTTGTTTCCCATTTCTGTTTTATCCCCCCTTGTACCTTCTAATTCTCCTGTACCTTCTAATTTACCTTTGTTCCAGGAGGCAATCCTTCTAACTGTTTGGGTTTCCTAAATGTTCGGTGATGCTGAGTCTTGTGATCCATTTTTTCTTTGCATGTCAAAAACTGCAGTCTGCACTTAGTGCAACGGTATATTCCTTTTTTCTTTTATAAATAGAAAACATAAAGAAAGCATGAACGTTGTGATAAATAAATGAATTCCAACCCTAGCAGGTCTCAAGCAACTGTCATCCAGTTTCTAAAACATCAACCAGAAAAACTGATATTGCACAAAGCCAAAATACTGTGTAGGAATGAAGAAAGGATATTTTTTTCTCCTCTCTATAATTACGTGAATTATATTAATAGCATTCATTTTATTAATATTACTTAAATAGCATTTAATAATAATTTAAATACGTGAAAATACAAGGCAGTTATCATTACTAAGAGGACAAGGAATCAGGTTATTAGTTACAAAATGACACATGACTCATTATCTATTTGTCTACTTGAACTAATGAAAGGTTTGTTATTAACACCAAGAGAAGCAGAACAGATCACTACAACGTAATGAAGAAACCAAATAGCAGAAATACTTACAGAATATTCAGTTGTTTTTTTTAACAAGCTGCTATCATATACAAACATAAGCAAGTCTAACAATTCTCTTACAGACTTTCTATTAACTATTCTTATCCAGTAGCAACTACACAAATCAGTCACACCTTTGTTTTCCCCAGAGACAGATTCATTATGCATATTTAGCATTTTTCTACCATCAAGGATTGAAAATATCTGCTTACCTGATGCCTCATGTAATGATGCATATATGGTGCTCCAATTTTAATTACTTTGAGGCAAAATGGACACAGCAAATGTTTTGTATTTTCATGAACTGTTCTAAAATGTGTTTCTACATCTGAAAAAGCTGAGGATCTGTAGTTGCAAACCTAAAAGAAAAAAAGTTGAATTTTTTGTTAAAAATTTATTAATAGTAAAGATAAGGGGGGTGTAATCTAAAAAGAAAGTAGTCACTCAAGATACCTGGCAAACATACGGCATTTCACCTGGCTTATGATTGTCTTTCATATGTTGCAGAAGAACTTGCTCTGTTTCAAAGGATAATTCACAGATTTTACAAATTGCTAGAAAAGTGAAAGAAAAACAAAGTAAAAATTTGGGGTCATAAGGAAAAAAATTTCAATACTATGTATATGTCAACTCTAAGTACCTATAAATGTAAAGCAATCTAACAAATATTCTATAATTCAGAAGAAATTCCTCATACAATTTCAGAAAGCCAGGAGTCCAAGACCCTTAAACAACGTGAATTCTTGCAGTCAAGCTTTCAATTAAAAATCAAATAAAAAAAAGCTTTTTAAGAATATTTTTTTCCACGCACACTTCTCTTACATATAGTAAAGAGTACTCAGCTCCTGTATTAAATCAAGACTATTAAAAGACAATAGCTTTACTCTGAAGTTACAAACCAGCAAAGTCAAAAAATACCTAAAAATTTCAGACTACAAGAAGATTCAACGGGACATAACTTACTAGATGATTCGTAAGGGGTGTGTGTACTTTCAATGTGGCACTGCAGCTGGAATGGTGTGGGAAACTGACGGTAACAGTGCTGGCAGGTAGTGTGGCTTTCCCAGCTCTCACTGCTTTGTTTCTCAAGTTCCAAGTGATGTTTCATGTGGTTCATAAACCTTTAAATGATAGTGAAAACAGGTGCAAAACCTACATGTTAACATTCACTATGATATATTACATGCAAGAGGTACCGGATCCTTTTTCTAAAGTTCACTCTGGAAGGATTTCTCAATTTCAAAAAAATCTAAGGAATAAGTGTTCATAAAGTCATAAAGAGTTAACCAAGTTAAGCAAGCTGACTGACAGAAATCACCTCTCAAAGCTTAAAAAGAAGTCGTGACTATTACAAGAAACATGCAATGTATCTGAAATGTGTTCCAAGATAAAGCAATCTATTGCTTTTTTCACAGTTGCAAATTGTCTTGAAATAAAGGGAAATTAGCAAAGGCAGAAACAAAATGTGTCATCTGTTCACACTTCACCACCACTAGTGTCTCAAAGCCACATTCTGAAACAAGTATAACTTTAGCTTTGCTGAAAACTATTAAAGTAGCAAGAACATATCTGTAATTAGAATATTACAGCTTTATCTGAAACTACCTCCATTCAAAATTGGCAGGCTTTCAGGAGCCTTCTTTGTATAAAGCACTCAGGACTGAATTGAATTATGAAAGATTTATCAAAGAATGACACTGTACAGCTGACCAAAAGACTACGAGAAACTTGATGGTATGTTACTTACCACCTTTTCTTCATTAGTATGTCCACCTATCTGTAGCAGGACCCTATTCTGACTGAGAAACCTAGGCACTGGGAGGTCACACTTACTGGTGGAGCAGCAGAAGGATAGGTTAGTTGCACAACACACTACTGTTAAACTTCAAAAACTGTTCTATTTTCAATGTGCTTCACTTCAGTACAGCCAGAGGAACGATTAAATGTCAGTCACACTCACAATAAGAAATGTAGTTCTCTAAGTGGTGACCTTGGAATTGGGCAGGGGGAGAGCAAGAAGAATAGTCTCTTGAGCCCAGGGTTCTAATATCATGCAGTTGCATAAAACAGAAAGAAGGGAAAAAAAAAATGCAGAAGAAAGAAACTGATACTAGTACTGCATATTACCTTAATGGAACATTATTTCACATAGATTCAACATGATCTACATGTGCAACCATAGATCTTTTAAAGAAAGTATGGGATTAACTGACAAATCATTTTTGTGCTTTTCTGAATTAAGGTCCATAAAACTTCCACTAGAAGACATACTACATATTTATTTTGTCCATTAGAAATGTTTAAAGGTGTAAAATACACCTTGAAATAGAAAATCTGAAGTTAGAGAACTATAGAAGACAGCGACAAAGTTACAGCAAAAATTAATATGGCTGAAGTCAGCTGTACAGAAATTCAGAGAACAAATTAAATGCTCATTTTTAATGACTCACTGTAGAACACACAAGCACTACAGCACCAGTAGTGTACAATATAATGCTGAATAGAAAATAATGCCTGAAAAGTATTTTTAAAATGAACTCCGTATCTTTAAATCAAGGTTTCTGTGAACTACTTTTCGTGATACTGCAAGAAAGGCCTACTTCAAAAGTATTGTGCATACAAAACCAAGAAAAACCTCTTAGCCCATATCAAACATTGCTTATTGCATTTAAAAAAATAAACTGCAAGGAAAGAAATGCCATAATTATCAAGAACTATAAAAATTGTAAGAGTAAACTCTTAAAGTCTAGCAACATACAACAATTTCGACCTGCCTAAGACAATTAACCAATATTTTTACTTAGGATTTATAAATCTTAACAATTAATAGCAAATTTAATGTTTCTAATTACATGAAACTTTTGTTTTTTCAATAATATGGGTCTAATGTTAGCAAAAACCTGTTCATTTTAAACTGCAGACTATGCCCTTTGAAGGAATAGTCCATTTTTCAGTTTTACATTCTGCTACTTCAGCTTCCCTTGAAGAATGCATGTATAAAAGTTCAATGACCTTAACTTTCACAGGAACAATGACACGAACATGTCTACCCATTAAAACCGCTTACTGAACTTTTTTGCAGCATTTGGAAGTAAAATTATTCCATCAAAATAACAGATGTTACATAAGTAAACCACCAACTATTAGTCATTGTGCAGCACTAAAGGGAATTAATACTTGCATCTACTGATACCACCATCAATCCAGATGGCAAATTGTAAAATACTCTGTGTTGCCCTTTCTAACCCCAAAGTCCTACAACTGTTCTCATTAAAACTCTACTGTTTATGTTAAACACCATAATATTTTCTAATTCTAATCAGAGAAAAGTTTGCTATGGCCACACATGCATAGTGAAGATTAATTCTATGTCTGTTCA
Organism: Loriculus beryllinus; assembly: GCA_039877255.1. Lineage (NCBI taxonomy): Eukaryota > Metazoa > Chordata > Aves > Psittaciformes > Psittacidae > Loriculus > Loriculus beryllinus. The sequence continues at coordinate 34,502 of JBCJKH010054557.1, forward strand.
GCTACTCACTATTACCAGTTTTCAGTAAGAAAAAAAAAAATCTGTTCCAGAGAGACAATGCACAAGACTATGGGGCTGTAAGTGATTAACAAGCAATTAAGTGAGTTCAAATACCTTATGTTATTTTTAAGAACTTTCAGACAACTGAAGCACTTAAATGTCGTGTGAGTCTTCTGCTCCTGTTGTACCTGCTGGGTGTCACCTTCATGTTTCCCATAATAAAAGTCATTAACTAACATAATCAATTTTCCTTTCTCAGATTCAGCAATCTTGCCTGTTGCACTCGAACATTCTGTTTTGGCCACTCCCAGGAAAAAGTTATTTACCATATCTGGACAACAATACTGGATGGAAGTGGGGAGAAGAAGAAACAGAAACAAAGATATCAATCTTTCTTACCAAACTGCATCAATCACAGTAACATTTTAAAACCTGGAGCCACTCATTAACTGGAGTTAGATACAAAGCTCAATTCTCTGACACACTTACTTTATTCATATTCAAATATAAATTTTGAACAGTAACTGTATCAAAATAAAAAGGCAGGTTTACACTGTTATCTTTGTCTCAGTATCAAATTAAAAGAGATGGGGGTCAACTGGCTGCCTATTATCACAGGCACTTACCCTCATCAAATTCACAGGAAGCTGGCCAATGGTTCAAAAAGTCACAGGTGTGGCAGACAGAAATCATACACAGACAGCAAATATGCCTCAATTCATTGGAAAAATAAGGCAAAAAGTGGTAGGATTTATAGCCATCCTACTCCTTTCTTCATCTCCATGACTGCAAGACATAGAGCATTTAGGCTATGGCTGATCCTAGCCAGCAGCCAGTCTAACTTCATATAAAAACACAGCACTCTTCCATAAGCAAACAAAGCCCACATTAAGTTTGCTATAATATTTAAGAACCCAAAGTATTTTACCTTCATGTGATTTTTTAGAGGATCCATAAGATTGAAATGAATATTGCACTTTGGACAGGCTCGTGGAAAAGGTCCTCCATTTTTAATGGTGCTTGCTACAGCATCTATACCGTAAAATTTAACATATGTTAATATTCAGAATTCACAAACAATGCTCTATTATTATTCTAGCAAAATATGCAATTTCAAATTAAAACTATTACAATTGATGTAGCTGAGGTAACCATAAGCAAGGTTTTACAACCATCTTTTAACTAGCCTTTTTTTTTTTTCCAAACTCACTTTGTTCTGTTTGATAGAGGTCTATAAACAACTTTTACAAAATCTTAGCAGCAACCAAGACAAAAATAGGAAGCTGAAGGTAGCATGATAGAGACAAAGCACTAATTCAAAGCACAACCCACTTCCCAGATAGCATGGATTTTTGATGTTTTAAAGAAGTCTGATTCTCAACTGAGCATGTAAAATTGTTTTATGCCATGACCTGATCATCATCACAATAGGGTTTGGGTAATGGGTTTTGGAAAAGAATTTCACCATCTGGTTCTCAGTGAGGCTCTTGCTCTCTGGACAGGTGTTATAACCCAGGCCTACTCAGATGCAGCATTCCTATTGAGTAAAGGAGAACCTGGAGAATAAATCCTCCAAGTAATTAGTCCCAGTAACGAACAGAAATAGTATTTTTCTTGTCAACATAAAATGAATACCTTCAGAGCAAAACCAAAAAAGCCTTCATTAGCTTAAACCTCAATGAATAAACCCCTACTTCCAGTTTTCTTCAGACTGCCAAAACACATCAGAGCAGGTACTACTTTTCTCTTGCATTCTCAAGTCATATAGCTGGATGACTCCATGCTGAGCATGCAGTTTAGAAGAAGAGGTCAAGCACAGAGTTTCAAGTAACATCTCAACTGCAGAGTCAATTGTACCCTGCCAGGGCTATGAAAAAAAAGTAATAAAAACAACCACATAAATTCATCCACCTCGTAACAAGGGGATAAGTAAACACGCGTAAGTTAAAGAGATGACCATGCATTACACACTTTTTCACAGAAGTAGTCTTGCATAGTCCATGACATAGGCATGGATCAAACAGTACTCTTCCTTGAAGTTAACAGTATTGCCAAGAATCATAATTAAGCACAAAGTCCATCACATGTATGGCTGGCTATGCAAGAGATGTACTGCAAAGCAGTGTTGCAAACTGCTGCTATCACTGTTGGTGATGTTGGAACACTTGGACACATCATAGCTAAGTGGAGGCTAGCTGAAGTAAGCAGGTCCTGCAGCAAGAGTGTGTTCTGTAGTACTTCAGCGCTACATTCTGTGACAGATTAGAAATTGCTATGCTAGCATGGAATGGCTTAGGGACTAACTTAGTCACAGCATTTAGGAAGATCCTCTAGTTACCTTCTGCATATTTTAGACTGCAGCACATCACATGTCTTACCCAACAGAGTGGAAGAAAATTTTTTCTGCAATATTCCATATTGTAGCCACTTCCTTCTGGTGGCTGGGGAAGGGTCTGATAATAAACCAGCTGCAAACAGGCAAAACTCTCAAATATTAAATTATTCCCAACAATAGAATCACAGGTAGTGCCTCATTTTAACATTATGTGATAGAATATGTGGCTGGAAACCTCCCAAAGTCAAGAATAAATCTTTGTCTACTACAACCAGCTGGAAAGCACCTTTTGGCTCTGGAGGAAAACGGACTTAATTATTAATATGCTGAAACAGCTAGACTAACTCTCTTCTTGTAGGGAGAAAAAGGTCTTTCAAAGAACATCCTCTCTTTGACACTTAAATGCTTCCTCCCTTCCCACTACCTTAAACTGTATCAAAACCACAGCTGCAAACAAAGGGGAGGAACTGCAAAATGCAATAATTAGTCAAAGTAAAGACTTACAGGAGTAATTTAGGTTGGACCTGTGGAGGTGTTTTTGTCCAACCTCCCAAAAGTCAGACTTCCTCTGGGATGCTCAGAGCCACATCCAGTGAGCTCCTGAATTATCTCTTAAAATGGAGATTCTACAATCTGAGTCCTTGCTGCCTTGCCTGGCATTGCTACTATGACTTTTTTTTTCCTTTTACCTAATCAGAATTGGCTGTTAAATTCAGCAGTCACAGAATTATTTCAGTCTTGATCTTCTGGTTGGTTATATTTCAGATTTCAACTCTCAGTTATTTGGTGCGGATAATCTGGTTTAAGGGTATGACATCAGGGGCATTTATTCTGATCATCTGCCTTCACAGCTGCTGAACAAATAAGTCATTGCTTTACAGAACTCAAACAACTGAAACAACAAAGGTCTAAAATCTGAACAGATAGTAACCTACGGTGTATTAACTTGTAAAGGTAAGCAAACCTTTGCATAGAAAGGTTTTTCTTATTTTAAGGCCTAAGAACAGAGTTACTCATTTACGTTGCCTTACTAGCATTAATAATACCTATCAACTTAAACATTATAAGAGTGCTACCTTTTTCCACGCAACAAATGCATGGACTGACACCTAGACCATTTGATTACCCTACCTTTTAAAGATGTTTTGTGACAGTGTTACTGTTGTAGAGTTGAAACAGCTGAGTTGCTTCCAGCACCAACCTTATTAGGCTTGGCCTTTTTTGGAGATACTCTATTGCCTTCATAAGTAGCAAGACACTTAAATACAAAACACTCTCATTCAGAACTACAGTGGTTTAAATTAAAGAACTTCAGGTTTTTTTTCCATAGTATATTACAAACACAGCAGCGATGCCTACACTTTAAAAGATGGGCAAGCACACATCAAGCAGTTAAGATCTCCCTAAATGATAAACCATACAGAAGTCAGGAAAATTATATCCAACTCAGACTAAACATTCAAAAGCCAGTGGAAGAGGAAAGGGTAAATGCAAAGAGATACAGATCCATCCCTGAAACACAGTACATCATATTATGCCCACCTGAATTCATTTGGCCTACTTTTCACATATTGACCTATACTACTCTGAGACAAGGTGAGTTCACAGTAATAAAATTCAGCTGGTTTCTGCAATGCCCACTGTTTGGAACAACCTCTGCCCTTCCAATGAGAAACATCTATCCTCTCTCCTGGTTCTATGCTAATGCTGATTTAGTTTGTTATATAACTTTGTAAAACATCTGAGACTTCAGGTTGTATGCAGAATGAAAAGTGTCATAACTCCTAATAACCAATCACAGCGCACCTATTTGCTCCTTTCTGCAAAAACAGTATTTTGTAGTATTCCTTCTAAACAAAAGAAGACTTCTAAATAACTCTGAAATCAGAGGTTCGGTGCCTGATTAATATGCCCATCAAAACTTGGCTCCATCTTGCCCTGAAACTCTTGTCTGTCACTGTAAGATTGCCCTTGATGATGTAGTATCAATAGAGAGAGATCAGTCCTCAAGTAGACCTGAAAAAGCAGAGCTATACACCAAGAAGTCTGAAGTGTCAGCACAGGCCTTGGAAATCTGTCAATCACAAACTGAAAATAGCCTTAAGACTACCATAAGCAATGACAAGGACTAGACTTCAGTTCAGACACTATAATGATTTGAACTAAGAACACTCTTGCATATTGCCCTGCAACAGTCTAGCTGCTCCAATAATTTCTCAGGGTGTAATAACAAACTGAGTTAGAAAGTAATCTTCACCAGGCAAAGGTAACTTGTGTCACACAGTTATTCAACCTTTTGAGAAGAAACAAAACCATTCCCACCCCCAAGATGGGTTTACTCAGTGGTAACTACCTACACCTAGCAAACAGTCTAGATAGTCTCCCAATCAACCCACAGAGGCAAAGACTCCCAACAGGCAATGCTGGTATTTGAGAATTTTGGAGAGATTTTACTACACCATGCCCCTCATTCAGGAAACATAATTCGCTTGTTATACATGTATTTAATCATCCTAACATTTTCCATTGTAACACACCTTTCCTTCTTTCTAACATATATTAACACATTAAGCTCAAATGTCTCACTGTAGGCATTGTCTGGTTAAGGTAATGAACACATTCACAAAATAAACAGGTCATTCATTAGATACTACTTGTTCCTAGTGTTTTTTAATTTACTTACCCTTCCTTCAACCCACACTTTTAAACCTTTGAATTTCTAAAACCTATTGTCATCTTACAGAAATAAAGAGACGTACGGCATATTTAACATGTTTTGAATTATAATCCTGGACGCTTTTAAGTATTTCATTTTTCCTTGAAAAGAGAGTAACACAAACAAGCTTTAAATATGCAAGCAGGTCGCCTAAACAAACAAACAATCAACAAAGAATTGACAAAAAAATGTATTCTTTAGAGAACAATGGATGGAATACTGAACATTTGCAAGAAATAAGACCTTTGCTTACTTAACAAAAAGTTACGAAACCCATTAAGACAAGAATGATATCACAGAATAGTGGGACACATGCAAAGAAATACACAACCAGACCTTCTCTGATAAATATCTAAGAGACGCAGAATCATCACATCGAGAAGAATAAACTAGTAACCACTCTGTTCTACATAACTTGTTAGCATGACCAATTAGGTCATTGACTGTACATAACCTGTTACCTCATGGATGAATCAGAAACAACTGCCATCTGTAACTTACAGATTGAATTACAGGATCCTGCTCCATTATTACAAAAGTACAAGCCTTCACAAAAGAGAAGGGAAGTTCCAAGCTATAGCCTGTTTAAGATTGAGTACACTGAGATGCTTCACATCTACTTCTTCTGCTGTGACACAAAAAAAAGGTGCTTTTTGGTTTGTTTTCAAGTAGGTTAAATAGTCTCTGCTAAAACACAATTTAGCTGGTTGGGGAAAAAAAACCCAAACAAACCCAACCAAAACCCAACCCCAAACCAAACAATATTCTCAAACTAGGCACTCTTTCCCTTCCCCATCTCTTCAGGCAGGATTCTTTTGATCTCATCTACTCCAGCTTCTACACATAGCAGTCAAGACACTAAGACCATCATCTATCATTGAAGGGAATCCACTCAGCAGACTCAACTTTTTCTCATACTGTTGACAGCCCCTCTTGTGCTAAAAACAGTTCTTATTCATGCTAGTCAAAGAGTGCTGGATATACTGAAAATGATCCTTTATCAGTCTAAAAAAAATACAGTAGATACAGCAATACTTTTTTTTCTATCTAAATGAGTATTGTAAGACATCAGTTGATATTACAGTCAGTCTACTGCACTGAAATACAAAGTCTGACAACACAAGGGTCCAAAGTTTACTTCACTTAATATTATACAGTCTCAAGTACAGGGGAAAAAATAAAGTAACTATACTACATTCTAGAAATCCTATTTAAAGTTCTAACCCAACATTTGCACCCCAGTTAAATGACATTAGGCTGTTTCTTTCTCATGCAAACTACTACAGTTATACCCACCTGTTACATTCACTGCTGGCCCAGTCTGGTACTGTGGGACTCCCGAGTTCTCTCTCACACCAAACAGTATACCAGATTCATTATCTGGTGCAGCTGGTGGAGAATCCATAATATAATCCTAGTAAGATATTTTCAAGAGGGAAAAGAAATTTTAGGTTTAACATCTTTTTTTTATTTGCAGGCTTCAAAAGGTTTATTTTAAAAACATGATTGCTTAAAAGTACTCCTAAGTACTCAGCTGTAAATCAAGTTAATTACAATCTCCCCAAAATAGTTTCTTTTGACATTTTAATAAGTTTGCAACTCTCATCAGTGCTTGTTAATTTATTCATAGCTGTGTATCAGAATAGTAAAAACAACCATAAGACCTGGTAAAGTCCATCTTATGAAGTACTACTAAACCTGTTTAAATTGCTAACTGTAACTGCTTTTGTTGTAAAGTATGATGATACTTCAAATTACACTCATTTTTCAAAAAAACTCTTAATACTTCCTTCCTTCAACCAAAACTCAGGCATTTGTGTGTTACTCTTGTGTAACTGCTAAATGCAATTTAAAAGATCAGAAAACATAATTCAAAAGTAGTATAAACTTGCAGCAAGCAGAAGCTTATCAAAGCAAGATGATATTAAATAAGCCAAATTCTACAAAGTGGTCAAGCTTTAACTGAAATAAAGGTATCTATAGGATGCTGACTGGGAATGGCAATCATACACAATATTACTAAAGGCTTTTTCTTCTTTTATGTAATTTCATAAGGACTTCTGTAAATAATATAATCAAAACCTCTTCTACATTAGCTGTGTGTTCTCAAAAGTTGGTTCATGTTACTTAGTGCCTTCTTATATTAAATTTTGTGCACCTCCAAGTACAGGTTTTCTCTTACCATTCAGTTAAAAGGTTTGCCCTTTAATACCACAAACTTAAATAGTCCACATCTCTTGGCTCCAACACTGGAAACTGTTAAAATTAAACACCTTCACTGACCACCGAATAGGTAATACTGGGAGGGAAAAGAAACATGAAATTTTGTTCTCTTTACACGTATTCAAGGTTTGGGGCAAGGTAGGAGAAATACTCTTACCAAAATTCATCAGTACTGTTCACACCTCTGTAAGCCATACATCCTAACACAATCAACCTGAAACATGAAATATTTTCAGCAATAGTAATAAGGAACTATAAAAACCTTATAATAGAGTTAGGATTAATTTCAATGTTAAGGTATGAATGCCAAAACACTGACAACTTCACCTTTCTACTCTGAAATAATTCAGTTGCTTACACTTCATCAAGCTGTACTGTGAAACAAATTTGACAGAAATAGCCCCATGTTCCTCAGAATAAACAAAATATTCACCCAAGACACATACACAGTCTTTGTCATCAGTGTATCCATGAGACAAAGGCCAAAACACTTCCTGCTGTAAAGATCAATCCCAAAAAATGCTTCCTATTCACTGTTGTGCTACTTTATTTGAAAATATCTTTGTGGTGGAAGTTGTCACAATTTAGGTACACAAGCAAACACACAGGTATGATAGGCTATTTCAGGACTCCTAAGTATGAGAAAACATTTGAACAAGAAGAAAGATGCCTCTTGACATCCTGCGTTTTTGTTGTACATCTCTTAAATGAAGAACCTTAATGATAATGAAGATCCATTCTCTCTTTTAGGGAGTGACCTCATGCAATCTAACCCAACTGAACAAACTTTCTAAAGTAGTTGTGGAAATATTTATTCAATTTCCCTGCTCTTATCTATTAGAAGGAACACTAACTCGAGTTGCAGTCACAAAACAGCAGGTGTTATTGTACCCACAATGGTTTCAGACTAACTAGTGAAACAAGTTACAAACCAAGCAGCTTCAGCTAAACCCTACTTCAAGGACAACTAATGCTACTGGCTGCTGATGGCAGGCTCTTAGCGTGGAGGACGACGCACTCCACCTACATTTAAAATATGAACAATACAATAGGCACATACAAAATCTGCTTCTCTCACTACTCTGTGGATGATTTATTTTCATGTGCTGCTAACATTTTAACTTTCTTCAAAATAATAGCCTGGGTATTTTGAAAGCATGTGTACATCTCCCTAGAATATACTCAAAACACATGGCAAGGAAAAAAGTAAAAGCAGACAACCTGTAAATTGAAAGTCTTGTCACTTTCAAAATATCCTTGTCTGTTTATAATTATTCTTTTCATGCAATTTGGCTTTAACAATTTACTTATAACCCCCCCCCAATATCTTCCCATACTTTAGAAAGCAAAAACATTTTAAAGAATAACACATTTTAAGAAAATACAAAATCAACTAACATACAGGTGTTCTGTAATGCAGAAAAGCAAAACCCAACATCATTATAAATTAACATCCTAAGGCTCAAGTGAAGAAATAAAATCCACCACCACTCTTCGTTTTCCAAATGACTAGTGAAAACACCAAATCCATACTGTGCATTACCAATGCCCTAACTGTGGAAATCAACATAGTAACCGATAACCAAACCCACACAGAGAAATCACCATGTACAGCATGGAATCTTTGCTCTCCCAAAATTATCTAGGAGCAACTAGAACCTGAATCACACTCAGAGTGACAAAACTTCTTATTGAGTAGGGGAAAGCTACAGACAAAATTGGCTGGGGCTTATTGGGAGAGCATTGTGGTTGCTGAAACAGAGAAAATCTCCACCCTTAAGAACAAATTTTTCTTAAAGAAGATCATATACAACATATATATATGTTGTATATGTGCCATCATATACAACAGCACTAGCTCTGACTGTATTAGAATTGCTGTGAACAGTACAACTGAAGCGAAATTCAACTCTGAATTTCTGGAACTGCATTAACATATAGTGCAGTAACAAGAACACAAACTAATCTTTCATAGTAAGTCAGTGAATCAATCCTGTGACTGGAAATGGGTAGTTCCAATGATAAAACTGCAATAGCAAGCATTAACAAATGATAAATTACAGATCTACATGTTATGAAATTGAGGAAATGTGTTCCAAGTCAGTTTGCAATCAAAAGCAATCAGTTCCCACAGACAACACTGTCATATCTTAAGATTCAGAAATACCGCAGCATATTAGGAATGCAAAGGATGTTCAGCTAAAAAAGGGTCCTGCCACAGTGTCTAGTCATACCTCACAGCCGCAGTGTTTTACTTTCTCTGATAAGTTTGAATATCTCGAAGCTGAAAATCCAAATGCCAAACATTGCCCAGAAAAAATTACTTGAAACCATTGCCCCTTTGGAAGAAACAAGTCAGGAAGAAACAGAAAAAGCGTGAACAAAAACATCAAAAAAGCCCAAGGTGAATGAAGAATTCAAACCAAGGACAAGAATAAAAATATAGGTAGCATAGATATGACACTAAGAACAGCAATAGAGCAGCTGACATCATCTACCCGGACTTGTGCAAAGCATTTGATACTGTCCCACACGACATCCTTGTCTCTAAATTGGAGAGACATCAGTTTGATAGGTGGACCACTCGGTGGATACAGAACTGGCTGGATGGCCGAACGCAAAGAGTTGTGGTCAATGGCTCAGTGTCCAGCTGGAGACCAGTGACGAGTGGTGTCCCTCAGGGATCGGTGTTGGGACCGGTCTTGTTCAACATCTTTGTCGCTGAC
>JBCJKH010054558.1:12983-24263 GCA_039877255.1 Loriculus beryllinus
GCCTGTACATAGTAAACAGCTGCACTGCAGCCTTTGAATGACTTCAAGCTCTATGACTTGGTTTCCCTGGTTCACCCTCCCACCATCTTCTTCCATGAAATGCTAATAGAAATAAATCTAGAAAGTGCAAAGAACGCCTCATGTAAGGACAGGTAGTAAAAAATATCCCCTTTTTCACATACGCTACAGTGGACACTGCTCCAGAACAACACAGAAAAGGAGCAATTATCAACCCTGCTCACTGGGGATTAAAGACAGAATCAACAAACAGGATCTCTCAAGCCTCAAGATGCAAACCAAACCCACCATCGATCTGAAGAGACCCTGCAGCCATGTAAAACTGCCCTGTGTGCTTGAGCAATCCATTCTATCTCCTGGCTTAGTCTGCCCTACTCATGGAAATGCAGCCTTGTTATTCCAGAGCTCCCAGGGAACTGAAACTTTTGCCTTCAGTCTCTGGAAACAGGAGCCATTCTGAAGTGAAAGCTCAAGAGCCACTGTAGTTCCCATTCTGCTGACACATGGAGAACAACAGTGACCATCAGAGAATTAGAGCATTTGCAATAGAGCAAAAAGGCAAGTTAAAAATAGCTCACATCCAATCTGCCATCAATCATACCTACCTCACATCAGCTTCAAAAGCACCAGCTGCACATACGAGTGAAATGAAACAGTGAGGAGAAAGCTAACACAAAAAAAAGATGAAAGCATTTTGAGGTTCTACCCTGTTAATTTGCTGTGGCTCCAGAACTGCACTGGTTTGGTTTTGTTTCAGTTTACTTGTCTGTTTTCTTTTGTCTGCTGTTTCCAGGAAGGACCCACACAGATGTAAGCATCTCACTCAGAGGAACCAGATTTGCAGTAGAAGGGAGTGCAAAAATAAAAGAGTACAAAAGGCTTTATAACAGATTGCCAAAAAGCCCTAAAACATTCTTTTCAGCCCTTTTCACTCACAATTCCAAGTGACATGAGCATTTAGAATTAACATAAGGAGCAAGTAAATCCTCCAGGTTTGAAACTGATGCCTCTGGACAGTTTGAGGTGCTGTATACAGCACTGGTGTCGACACCACTCCTAGAAATCAAGGGGCACAACCCTTTTGTACTAGAAAGAGGTCATTTTTTCCCTCCTCCTTTCAAGAACACAGGGCTGTTGGTAGCGCCAGATGTTTTTGGGAGGAAAAAAAAGGTAAGAATAATCTCACACATGAAAGTGAGGGCTGGCTACTGGCTTTCTGCTCAGGCTCCACACGCTGTATCCAAGGCCGAAAGAACAGTTTAACCTTGAAAACTGACTGCATAAAATTGTCACCTCGTTGCACAGAGCCGCTCCTGTGAGATCGCTGCTGACTTTCTCAAACAAGCTTATGTTGGCTTTTTATTTGCCCTGAAATCTGCGGAAACAGATCTGGCACTGCGGGAGAGAGCTGGATTCTCTCCTTTACACCAGCAGCACCACTAAGCTGTAATTACTCTCACCTGTCTAAACCTACAGGCATGAACAGGCTGCACACATCAGCTCCTCAGGTGCTGGTCAGACCCTCAGCCAGGCTGAGCTGCAGCTATTTGGGAAGTAACAGTCCTGCCACAGTCCATCCTTAGCATCCCCTGCAGTGACAGGTAAGAAACCAAGGTGCTCACAGAAGCTTCTCTTCCTCAAGCTCACTTCCTATAGCAGCATGCTAAAATACAAAGCCGTCGTCTGCAGACTGTAACTTAAAGTAGCTTTGCTACTTCAGGCTTTTCTTGAGCTTCTGGGAAGCTATTGTTTTCTCAGCAGCCTGAAGCAAGCTGCTGTCTGCAGCCATCATTCTTTGTGGCTGTAAGGAGACAGTTTCCTAGTTAGAGATTTGCCTGAGCAGTGTGATTAGCACCAAGATATTGCAGCACAAAGGAAACTACCAGAAGCAGCTACAAACACTGCTGGATAACTCACCCTCTTCACAGTTGCTCCCCGTGAAGCCAGGGCAGCACCTCCACTCCAGCGTGGTCACAGTTCGGTAGGACATTTTATACGTGGGCCTGATGAGAGTCCTGTAACTAACACAAACAAGAAGTCAGCAGGATGCACTTATGTACTCGAGGGTGGTGGTGTTACTAACTCACAGCACATCTGCCTGCCTGCCCCAGAGCACCCAGCCACCCCTGGCTGCAGAAAAAGGAGACACACAAAGCAACAAAGCAATGGTTTACTACAGTATGGATCCGATTCAACAATCCTGATTTTTCTCCTTAAGCCCTCATAGTCTTCTGGCTCTTCCCCATACCTTTCCTGCAAATCATGCTTTGTGGAGGTCTCATTGCTACCAAGTCATTGCAAGTAGTGGAGACGCTGACTCTGGTTTCCCTTACTCTGCCTGCATGCGGATATGTCTGACCTTGAACAAAGGCTGCCTCATTAGCCTTTCCTCACTCAGCACTAACAGTTTCCAAAACATTACTCACAAAAATATAAATCTCTTGTGTGTCTTCCCTTTTCTCACCCCCACCACTCAGATCCAGGGTGTTTTAACACAGCAGCATAACAAACATCATCACAACACAACACTTGTCATACAAAACAGATGTGGACAGGCCAGAGAGGGTCCAAAGAAGAGCCACGAAGATGATCCAAAGACTGGGCAGCCATGTGAGGTCAGGCTAAGAGAACTGGGTTTGTTCAGCCTAGAGAAAAGAAGGCTGAGAGGAGTCCTTATCACCCTGTTCCTGTATGTAAAGGGTGGCTACAAAGAAGATGGAGACTCCCTTCTTACAAGGAATCATATGGAAAAGATAACCAGTGATTGGTACAAGTTACCCCAGGGAAGATTCCAATTGGGCACAAGAGGAAAATTTTTCACAATGAGAAACAATCAGCCACTGGAATAATCTCTCGAGGGAAGTGGTGCATTCCCTAGTGTTGGCTACTATTAAGATCCAGCTGGACAGGGTTCTGAGACATCTAGTCTGGGTCATGCTCTAACAAAAAAGGTTGGACCAGATGATCCCTGAGGTCCTTCCCGACCGAGTATTCTATGATTCTATGAAGACTACATCAGTGATCTCCATGTAGCCTTTTTCCCAGCTAGCTGACCCATGCCTCAGATTTCCCCATCTGAAACAGGGTTACACTCTTCCTCACCACAGCTGTGGCTCTGCAGGACATACTGGCTAGCTTCATGTCCAGAACACTGCACCCCAGAGTCCCAGTTAAAGCACAAATACTGCCATGCCCCATTGGAAACTAAAGGGCTACCTGCAGACACAGGCAGAGCTGTGGAAGGCACCAGTGATTATGAAGTCAAGACAAACCAGAGAGTTGCATAAATGCCAGCTTTGCTTTTAAACCAGCAGCCCTTCAAAGCTGGCAGATCAGGGTTTCCCAGTATACGGCCAGACAAGTCACTGCTGCTAATCATGAAGCTAAAAGCAAACACAGAAGTCATACTCTACAAGCTCCCCTCAAAATTCCTCCCCTTGTTTAACAGCCAAAGGAATTTGGCACACGCAGGGAGAAGCTGAAGCTTTGGGATTACAGTGTTGCAGGCTGCAGCTTTATGCTTTTTTCTCAAGGCCAGGCAGACACAAGCCCCAGCACTGGGGTCTTCTCAGGGGAAGAGTCTCCTCCTGCAGTGTGAGACCCAGCAGAAGACAAAGCACAGCCTCTGCCTGCAGCACTGCCCCAGGCTCAGATGCACAAAGCCAAAATGGAGCTAGAAATTGCAGGAATCTCATCCAACCCCTCCCCCAAGGGGCAGCAGGTACAGGTGTACATCCAGGGGAGCACTGCAGTGACATGGGTACAGATACTCTTAAGAGCAGTAACCAAGGCTTGCCAGGAGAGGCTGCCCATGTGTGTTTTGGAAAGAAAGCAGCGGCTCAGTCTTTGGGAAATTAATTTCTCAACAAACTGTTGCTGATTGTTTCTTATGCCAGCTGCCAAACACAGAAGCCAACTTCTCCTATAGCCAACAGACAAGAGGGGCTGCACAAGCTTCCTCCTGAGCATGGGGCTGCCTGCCTTCGGAACGGCATTGGCCAGTGATGAGAGAGCAGGGCTGTCTCCTGAGAACATCACGTCCTTGCCCTCTGAGCAGCCAAAAAGCAGTCCAGTAACTGCTAACACTGACAACTGTGATCCAGGCACTTGTCTAATATGGACTGGACAGAGCCAGCTTGTCCCACTTAGTGTTTTGCACTTCTGCATCCAATGGTATTCAGGAGTTTCCAGTCATGAGTGAGCTTGAGGACTCAGCACCATGTTGATGTAGGGAGAGCTTCAGTGCTTTTTCAGAGAGACCCAAGGCATGAAGACTTTCATTATCTTGCTGAGGGCCTCCTAGAAGAGCTCTGGCAAAGCTCAGGAACCAAACCCAAGTCTCCCAACTCCCAGTCCTGGCATTGGACTCAAGACATCTTTCCACACACATGGCTTGAACCATCAGTCAGAAGTTCGTGACTTTGTCACTAACACCACAGCTGGACTTGACCTCAAGATGAAAGTCTCCAACCCAGTTACCAGTTGTCCAGAGCCAGCTACTCTCCAACTACACCGTGATTTTAAAACCATGTTTCTGCCAACACCAAGATGTTAAAACTCTCTGAAACTTCATTATGAAGTGTGGAGAGTGGCTTGAGCCAGACTGGAATCTTGGCAGCAGTTCTGTGTCGGGGAAGTAGCTATAGTTTAATCCTCAAATGAGTGAGGACTTCTCAGGGCATGACAAACATGGGGCTCAGCTGTGACAGCCTACCACCCACCCTGAATTGCCTGGAAGAGTCCTGACATTTGCAGCTCTGTTCAGCATCGTGCACTCAGGCATGTGAAGTGGTCCCAGCTTGCTAGCTCAAATCTGCTCTGATGTTGCTCTGTTCTCTGTAGCACCGCTTTCCCTCACCCATGTGAGATGCACCAAGGTCTGTTGTTACATGTATCATCACGACATGCAGCTTCCTAACTGCTATTCCAAGGAGGGAAGCAAAGAAAACTCCTTTAATGAAGCATCACCACTGCCTGATACCAGAACTGTTGCTATTGGAGGAAAGGAAAGGGGAAAAAAAAAACCATGGGAAAAGGAGAGGAAAAGAGCATACCTGTTAAAGATCAGAAACCTTGGAATTAGAGTGTGTGGAAAACACAACAGGCAGAAGAAAGGTTTGGCAGTGGAATAGGGAAGCTTCTCCCTTGGATGCTATCCAAGCCACAAGCAAATAGCAAAACCACAGTAAAAAAGGAGGTTACATGAGCTACAACCTGCACCTTTTTGGCTTCTCAGGCAGCCAAGGGATATGTTTGGCACATACAGTCCCCTGCCAAGCTTCCAAGCACTTCAAAGAAGTAAACTACCAGGACCTGTCACTCTACCACAGGAGACAGGCCTCATTTACCAACATGTGTGCTGAGGCTCACAACAAGGTCCCAGGGAGTGTAAGAAGCCAGCAAACTCAGCCAGCACTACTGCTGTCACTGCCTCTGAGCAAACCCCTGGCTGCCCCTGGAGACTGCCTGATGGTGTCAGACAACACTACAGGAGCTCACCTGCCTGCAGTCATCGTTTGGGAAATGGAGTCTCTTGCTTGTGTCTCTGTGTGACTGCCCAGGAAGGGGTAATGTGGAGAGGGAGCATGAGATGATGGATTAACTGTTTTGGGGGTAAAGTTAAAAATACTGGGGAAGTCAGGACACGGCAGCCAACAAGTCTCACACCTCTGCACACAAGGATACATTCACCCTGCTCTTAAGGAAGTGTCACTGAACACAACAGCCAGACGTGGCACAAGGAAAGTGTCACATTCTTGGATCAGGACCTCTCAAATCAGGTCAAAGAGAGAGAGGCTTGATCTCTGCCCTGACCCAAGCAGGACAGCCTGTCACACACAGGAAATACCTTCCCCATTATGGACGTCCCTGCCCTTTGACACTTACAAAGATGACAGGAGAGGGACGGTGTGAAACTCATTTCCACATCACAAGAGATGGTTTTGTTAGTGTGATTCATTCATTCAGCCACTGCAGTTTGTGCCTGAGGAGACCTCAGCAACATTCAGAGGCTTCTGCTCCTTTCCATTCAAGTTCCAGGTTGAAAGTTTCAACCTCACTTACTGGTGGATTTCAGGATAACAAGAGGAATGAACTTGCCTTTTGACTAGCAAAGAATCTGGAAACCAAGGAATCCAAGCTTGCTTTTACCTACTATTCTCATGGCAACAAATTCATACATCAATGCAGTAGATCCAACCCTGTACATCTAACTGGTGTATTGCCTTTCAAACAGGGACAATCATTTTCACTCTAACAAGTGCTATTTCTGCATTAAAAGAGAGCCTGTTTCAGAGAAGCTATCAAGAACTTGGCTCTGAACACCACCATCCCCACTCTAGACAGACCTCCATAACTATCCTCTCAACGCCCACCAGATACCAATTACACCACGTAGCTTTTCTATGGAATGGGCAAGATAACTTCACCTCAAACTAGTGCCACAACTGCACAGGGACAAAACGTACCTTGGCCATCATGTTTGCACTCACAAGCATGGCAGAGACCATCACTTGTGAATGAGACCTGTGCTCTTTTGTTTCCTCAGCCCCAACTTTTCCAGCTTCCCTAGCACGAAGGCAGCAGTTCCCCAGGGGAGAACATAACCAAGAGTTTCAAACATGCTCCTGCAGACACTGGACAAAACACAAAACCTGCAGCTGCAGATGTGTTGGAGGCCACTGTACATCTCCTGCCTTTGCCAAAGGGAGAAAGAAGTTTCCGTTTAACCCTGAGCATGTCTGGTTTGCACAAGTTACAGAGTCTAAAACCCAGAAAACACAAACTTACACAAACCCCCTCCTCAAGCTGTACACAGTAGCAGTTTACAGTCTCTCAGTCCTAAGTCAAAGGACACAGACACAGACGTTTCTGTGCCACCAGAGTAATCATCAGCTCCTGTTTTCATTAACAATGAGATTTCAGTGCTACTCCAGACCAGAACTGCCCTGCCATAGCAACAAGGAAGAAGAGTGCCCAGACAGCATGTATGACACTGCTAGATAAAAGGCCTTCACTAGCAGCCTGAGGAGACCCGAGCACAGCCTGCAAAGCAGATGGCCCTCCACCTGTGCCCAGCCAGCAGCACACAGCCACCCACACTGCTCCCGAACCTGAGAACATGCCTTTGTGCTACAGCTCGAACCCCCTGCATATCCAGATCTCCCATGCATCCTGTTCACAAGAGCACAGGTCATCCTACATTTACATCCTTGTGTGGCACAGGAGAGTAGGCATATTTTTCCAAGCACATGACTCTGTATCTTAGAGAAATAACAGAATTAAACACATAAGAGATGGTGTGTAACAGGACTTCAAACAGCAATCCTAATTCCTAATGCACTGGAATAAGCTCTGGAATTTATTATTCAATTGACTAGAAAGAAACAGAGGATTTACTGTGGTGTTACACTTCTGAAATAGAAGAGAAACATCAGCTAAAGGCCAATCTCATGGGTGACAGATCCCCAATTTCTCCTACTGACCCTGTAGCAATAGTCTTCAAAAGCAGAAAAGACCAAAATGGATGAGCCTGCTGAATTCCTTCTTTGTTATTCTGTAAACTAGCTTGTAAAATCCCTCTGGGAGAAGAAATGTGTTAAATGAAAACAACAAAGAAAATCCAAAGTTCAAAACCACTAAAAAGCAAGATTAATTCATGCAAGTTCAATTGCCGATGTCATCAAAAACTGCATTTGCGATAAACCAAACCAGCAGCAATACTGAAAGGGAGAAAACATGCAGTAAAGCATGTTTCCAGTAAAGCATGTTTCCAGTAAAGCTGGAAAGGGCATCAGAGCCCAGACTTTCCCACCTTTCAGTGGTGTTTGAAGCTAACAGATGGGTAACTTCATGCTGGGGTTCCAATGGCTCTTGCTGAAATAACAAGACCAGGTAAGCCCATCCCTGTACAAGCCAGCTATGGGTTTCCAGAGGAATCTTCAGATTCTCTGAAGCCAGAAAGCGCTGCAGAGACAGGATGCCTAAAGTCTAGAAAGTGAGATAGATATGTGACCACTGAGTACAGCAAGAGATAGCAGGATACAAGCCTCACACAACTTTGCTGGGAACATTCATTTTTCTCAGATGAGACAAGTAGGAGAGGAGACAAATACCACTCTCAAGCAGCATACTTCCAGAAACAAGAGAGATTTTCACAGCAACAACAGCTTGAAGCAGAAAATGTTTGTCTTCTGAAGACTGTAACAGTGTATGATCTGCCTGGCTGTTCATCATAGTCACCTACCTCTCAAGACACTGTTCTACTGACCTTAACACTCATGGACAAATACTGTAATGAAAATTAGGTTGATTTTGGCCAACTGGACTATAGCAAGAAGTTGTCCTATTCTCAAAGTCATAAAACACAGTAAGACAAAAGAAGTGCTGTTCTCATCTTCGAGGCGAGGTGCCATAACCTGACTGAAGACACAGAAGTCAGAAAAGCTGCAGCAACTGGCTGCAGGTATCTCATCCTTGCCTGGCCTATGAGACCAACCCTGCTCACTGAGCCTCAACGAGTGCAGCATCCTCAGCATGACAGCATTCTGCATTAGCTGCTGCAGCAAAGGCACTGCTCAGGAGAAGGGTTACCATTCAGATGCATGGGTTTATGGGGAGCTAGGTGCAACCATCCAGGCAGCAGAGCCCCAGAGATTACATTGCTATTGAAACACCAAGACATTATCACTTCCTTCAGATAAATGGCATGTGATTTACTAAGTACACCAGGAGTTTCAGCCAGGCTGCTGGAAGGTTGCCTGTTCACTTCATAGCGTGACAAAGCAAAGGCATATCCTATGGTGCACAGAAGCTGAAGCCGTCACTACACAAATGGAAAAAGTTCAAGAACAGATCTGCTGAGGGAAAAGCCTCCAGCCAAAACTGCCCCAAAGCAACTCAGCACCCAAGCCAAATAAAGAGTCTGGGGTGGAGGGCAAGAACAGAGCAGCTCATGCCATCCCAGCCAAAATGATGACACTCCTGCAGAAGTACAGCTGCCAGCTGCCAAACAGCTAGTGAACATACAGCAAGGACATCACCAAAGCTGCCGGGCTGGGGATCTTGTGGATACTCCTCTGTCAAAGGCTTGACCCTGAGCTGCAGCTTGTGCAATAAGGGAAAGAAACCTAACACGAATGAATGGGAGACAGGAAATAGATTAAATCCTTGTCTGGCCACACCAATGTCTGCTGTAAACTGAGTCTCTACCAGAGAGCCCCTCTCAGCTGTCACCACGAGTTGAGAGATGCCTTGGGTTTTGCCTGGCATCCCTTTAGCTAGTGAGCAGCCCGATAATGGGTGCTGGCAGAGCGAAAGCTGCTTCAGATACCACTGACTCCCTGCAAACAAGGAGACGAAAACAGTTTGTTTCAAGTGCAGCTGGGAGAAATACTATAAAGCCAAACTAATGCCAATGGCTGACTGACATTTTGCATTGCCTACAGTCATGCATAAGATCTTATGAATGTGCCCCTCTTTGAGCTCAGACACCAGAAATCTCACTAGAGAAAAAGAGAAGGTGGTCAGATGCTGTTTGTCTTTTGGCAAAGGAAAGAAGATATATTTATACTACCTGAACAACCACAGGGATATAGAGAGCACAAATATTTTTAGCTACTACTAAACCTGGAATAAGCTGGTATCACCAGAAGCTAAACTTCCAGAAAGCCTGAAGGCAGAGGCACTAGTACAGAGAAGGTAAAGAGGAAACAGAAACAACATTGTCTGATGGGAATGAAGCATTGGCCATGTGCAGCATTCCTGCTAGACTGTCATGTAGAGCAGACAGAGTCAGGCAGGCAATCCTTAAGAACCAGAGAAAATACAGAAGCTCCTCCATGCTACAGAAACACAATCAAGGCCTATAGAAGAGATTCACTTCTTCCCCTTCCATGAAGCCAGCGTAAGCCCTCTCTGGCGTTTTGAGAAGTGTTGGCACAGGACACCATCACATCTGATACTAGCACACTGCTGTTCCCTGCTCAAGCTATCAAATGAAGATGTCCCTACTTGGGCTGTCCACCAGACACAAATCCCATGACCAGGACAGCTCCCAGACAAAGAACTGTGTAACCCAAAGCTTTCAGACATGCTAAGATAGAGTTTGGGTTGGTTTTTGTTTTAGAAAGATAGGTAAAGATCCCTCTCAAACCACTAGGTAGAGGAAGTGGGAGGAGTAGGACACCTCAGTTTTCTGCTCTGTTCATCTTCTGTAGGAGTCTTCAGAGGCCTGCCAAAGGAAGCTGTGCGGCATGGTGGCTGCTGTAAGCTTAACAAGCCCCTCCAAAGCCACTTTCTAAGCAGAAAAGAAAACAAAGCATAACTTGCAAGGAACTGCACTAGCAAGTGAAGTGCTGATTAAAAGAGGGACTCAACTGCCTTGTGACTTTGGGGTCTGTCTTGTTCCTATCCTTGGGAATTTTCACTTGAAACCAGGAGATCAGATTCATCTGAATTAGGAGAAGAGAATGGCATCTCCTAAAGAGACAATATTCATTTTGGTGAGAGAGTATAAAAAAAAAAAAACATCAACCTCTGCTTGATTCCGAGGCAACAGAAAGCCAGTTAGTCACATACCCCTAGGTGCTGGCAGCATGACATTGATAGACCAGTGTGTAGGCCCAGCAAATAAGACCTCAACCATACAACACGACTCAGGGTTACCAGATGTTGCCCACAGTTGGTCCATGTCATAGGATTCATAATTTTCAGTGGCTGTTTTTCATTCTGTTATCAGAAGTCATAGGCACTGCTGAAAACAAGCAGCCACTTATAAAAGATGTCTGGCATGGGGATAACTTCAAAAACCCACTCAGCTCTCAGGATGTCAGTGGCTTCGACTTCATTACTATGTGTTCCCTTCTGTAGGGTGGCAGTACAAGAAGTCATCAGGAACCAGCATGTGTCACTCCTGCTTTACCATTGTTGATAAGTGGCTTGCCTCTAGCATTTGTCAGCAGCTTTCTAAAGGTCCTTGGGAAAGAGATGTCCAGGGTCTCTCCTTACTTCATGCAAGAATGTCCTACGGTGCATGATTAGAGGACAGACAATACAGTCATTTCTTTGGAAGGGTGCCATTTGCTTTGCTTGCGTTTCCTCCCATTTGCAAAAGGAACAGAGCATTAGCATCCTTCCAGCTCTTCTGGGAGATTCCTTGGAATCATAGAATATAACCTTGAAGGTCATCAAGTCCCAGTGTTAACTTGGCACTGCCAAATCCACCACTAAACCATGTCCCTAAGCACCACATCTACACATCTG